>RANZ01000171.1:0-65436 GCA_009805285.1 Neurospora terricola FGSC 1889 | reverse complement strand
GCGGCGGCGGCAGCGAGATGGGGGCCGGGAAGGGGGTTGGGGCCGGCAGCGATGGCCTGAATCTATGTTAGACTCTGGATGTACTTGGCAACACATTTTATGTTAATATAACGAATGTACTTACTGCCACTCGAGCCAGCACTTCGGCTTCCGTTGGGGCCTGAGCCCACTCTTCGATCAATCTCTAATCGGTATTATTACTTGCACAGGGCGGCGATCATATCTTCCTGCTTCTTGTTGGCTTGCTTCAGATTCTTGACCTCTTTCCGTAGCGCGTTCACGTTGGTCTGTAGCGCGGCAATTTGGGACCCCGTCACAGCGTCTCTCACACGTGCTTGGTCTTGCATGCGGGCAAGTTGATACAGGTTGTTGGTCGTCATCCCTTCATAGGCAGCTTCCCCCACCACCACCGGCACCACCGGCGGCACTCCGCCCGCCCCCGCCCCTCCCCCCATCTTGCGACCAGGGTACGGTAGCCCGGACTAGCACACGATCCATCACAGAAGAAGTTGAACTGGGGTTTTGGGGTCGACATCCCAGTCGAGGTCGAAGTATATTTCTGCGGCTGCGGTTTCACTTGGAAGGTATTCTTTAATCTTTAGGGGGCGAGTTCCGGCAAATTCGGCATAGGCTTTGTAGCCTTTGCAGACCAGACTTCCCACAATCATTTCCTCCGTATCCCATTCCTCGTCGTCAAAGTGATCGTTGCTTGCCGCCATGGTGTCGTTGATGGAGAGAACTGTCGAGAGAACAGAGAAAGAATCACAGGGAACAAGGAGGGCAATGTTGATGGGGTTCAAACTCCTTCTGGGCTCTTTGATAAGCTTCTTGGGCTGTTATGATGGCCGCATCGCGTGTTTCTTCGATGATGATGTCTCCTGCGAATGGTCTTGTTTCTGCTATCTAGAGCGAGACTCTGGGGTCTTCTCTTGCTCCACCCTTAATAGAGGGAACGATAGTCGGGTTGGTTGACATGGTGATGGCGTCTTGGAGTAAATGCCCGCCGGTCTTAAACCCGTGTTCTGGCTTTGAAGCCGGACTCTTGCCCTTTGAATAACCCGTCCCCCGAAAAGCATCAGTGGATGTGATCATCTGATGTATCCTGTCTTGGTGGATATCCTAGGTGTCATCCGGTGAGGAAATCATGTCGACATCGCCGTCTCATCAAAATACTTGATCACTCATCCCTTGCCAAGCCGACTGCCATCCGAACTTCGCACAGATTCTCCATGATCTCCCACGCTAGTCTATCAAAGTACCAGTTAGTATACCTCTTATTTCAATATTCCTGTGTAGGTACTTACCATTCGATCTTTCCGAGGCGCTTGAACAAATACATGAGTGAGGTGATGTTGTGAAGTGCGATTTTCGCACCCGTCGTTGCCGCTCTGGAGGATGGTTGGGCAGCTCAGACATTTCTCCGATCCATCGCGTATAGAGTTTGTCGGCTGTCCAATGAAGTCATCTGTAGGGCATAGTGCTGACAATAAGATTTTCTTGTGTGTGAGACATAGCCGCCCTCACATGCCAGTGCCGTCAGTGAGGAGAGTTTTTCCCCGTTGTCGTAGTCTTGGAATCGGTTGTGGACGCCTTCATTCCTGTCTGTTCCCGTACCAACATAGAGCAATGGCAGTTCCTCCGAGTCCGGTTTTTCGAGGATGAGGAGATAGAGGGAAAAAGCTTTCTCATCTTTAGACGAGAATTCGGTTAACGTCTTCAACGTCGACAGGGTGGGAGGGGTTAGGGAATTGAGGATTGTCTTAAGCTTGGGGTCGACATCCCAATCGAGGCTGAAGTAGGTTTCCATGACTGCGGTCATAGTTGGAAGGTATTCTTTGATCTTCAGGGGGCGAGTTCTGGTATACTTAGCATAGGCCTTGTAGCCTTTGTGTACGAGACTTCCAACAATCATTGTGTCTGGAACTGTTGAGAGAATACGAGACCGATGGCATACCACCCCACAAGAACTGGCAGCCACATCTAGAACTGCCATCGTTCGATGATGGAATGCATCGGTATCTCGAATGCTGTCGCGGATCCCGGCGGTGGGGGGGCTGCCGCTGAGCGGGATGTTGAGCGGGATGTAGATTATGATGCCGAAGAAGAGACTGTTGCATCATGTCTTAAAGGAGTTGAAGAGGAGTGGTACATGAAGAAATAACACCAAGATATCCTAAATCTCATGATGTTGTTCTTTGCGTCGATGTTTTCGGAAAGTGGTCGCGTTTTTATACACGAATCCACAGACGCCACAAAAGAATTCGGGGGTGGGCGGAGGGAGAAGTCCGGCTGCGTCGGCAGCACGCACAGCGTGCAAGTGGGATTTTTGGCAATGGGCATCCAAATCCTTCTGTTTGTCCCAAGTTAAACCCGGGCAAACATCGCAAACAAAGGCTGTTTGCGCATTGGCAGCGGCAAGGGCATCGGGGTGATGGTCTTTACGTGGCGTTGCATGGTTCCCTTCGGATCACGCGTCCCTCTTCAAGCACTTCGAATTTAGCCGCTTCGTTGCTGACACACCAGGAGAGAAAGATGTCTCTAGTCCGCAAATGGTCGAATGGTTCCCCAGGCATACGAAGACCTACACCAACCGACCACAAAGTTTCGCCGGNGGGCAAACATCGCAAACAAAGGCTGTTTGCGCATTGGCAGCGGCAAGGGCATCGGGGTGATGGTCTTTACGTGGCGTTGCATGGTTCCCTTCGGATCACGCGTCCCTCTTCAAGCACTTCGAATTTAGCCGCTTCGTTGCTGACACACCAGGAGAGAAAGATGTCTCTAGTCCGCAAATGGTCGAATGGTTCCCCAGGCATACGAAGACCTACACCAACCGACCACAAAGTTTCGCCGGATTCTTCTCCATTATTTTCGGAGATCTGTGTCCAACCCCTTGAAGCAAGTCTGGGAATTCCAGAGCGGTGCGGCCAGTCTGGATTGATTGATCTCCGGACGGACGAAAAATTGTAATCAAGCCCACAATCGCAGGTGTCAAGGTCGATGTTCTGAACCGCCGACATCATGACAGACCTATAGAGAAAAAAGTTGACAAGTATTGGCCCTGCCGGACCAGAGGCGGGTGAGGCGCGCCTTAACGCTTCGAAACTCGTCGGTGATGGTAGTGATGTGGTTAAGGATACTATCCATCTTCGCTAAGGTGGGTAATGAAAAAGGGCGAAGAAAAAAAGAGAAGAGAACATTTCTTGCCCTGGGTGTATCCATCCAAGGAGAACCTTGAGGTCCGATTCATCACTTCGGAGTCTTGTGATAGACTTTGGGCGGCTGGCTGCTTCAGATGAGCGCAGCGGCTCGTTTGGCTTTCGTGATGAAAAGGAATTCGGGGGGCAGGATCGGGAGTTGTGCTAACAACATCTTGTCAGATCATGCATCCAGCATTGAAATCCCTCTTCCCCGCGCACGTCGAGCAGCTCGCCGTCAACTTTAACTTCTCCGTCCCGGCCGTTTCCTGTCCCTCAATGCGATCAGGGCGAACATATAACGAAAAAACATGAACCGCGCCCTTGGGCGGTTATCATTTCGGAATTTAAGTTCCCTTCCCTGGAGGTTTATTCCATTGAGTTTTAGGTTGCTTCCCTTTGGGACTTTCACTTCTTGGTGGTGAATATCGGTTGAGATGACTTTAATTTGCTACCTAAGAATTGGCCAAGCGGTAGGTTCATATGGGACGATGACGAATTGGTATTTGTCGAACTATTGCTCAAGTTGGGTCGATAAGAGCAGTATATTCGTTGGAGTGTTAAGCTCCTTTTGTTGTTCACCAAAGAGGTAATGAACGCTCCGTTCGGCTATGGTAATATGATGCGGCACTATATGGCCCGCCGTAATTTCCTTTGCTGTGAAGAACATACCGAGAATATGACACCAGGTATGCTTAGCCGTCTGTGTAGGGTCCGAGGAGATTGATTTCTCTTGGGCACTATTGTACCAGTCTTTAGCAGATGGGTATAATACCCCTTCTCGGCCCTAGTCGGCTTGCTCTTGCAGAAGGAACAATGAGCATCAGCCAGATTGGCGATGAAATCCCCCGTGTTTCTCGGAACAGGAAACGACAGTGGTCCCGCCCAAGCTCCAAGTTTGACAACGTCTTCTAGCTGGAGAGGCAGCCCCAATTGTTATTGTCCCACTGGAACGCGACGAGTCTTCAACTTGGTCGCCCTTGCTTATGGTCGTAAGAGATATCCAGGAAAGAGATATGACGGCGCGCAAGGCAGCGTAAGAGTCGGCTAGTTGGTCGAGGTACCTTAGTGTACCCCATCCTCTCCATCGGTATCCCCTCCGATAGCCGCGTTCCGGTTAAGATTGAGAGTGGCTAGCGCAGGTTGAGACGCATCTTGGTGAGTGTCACAAGAACGAATGAAAAAATATCTGAAGCCGACTGATCTGGCTATCAACGAAAGATAAGACTGAGCTGGAGATCAAAAAAAAGTAATGAATGGATGATGATGATGAGGATGGATCGAGAGAACGACAAGATAGAGAGAGATCGACGGCCATATCCCCTTAGAGAGATGGAAGAATGGCCTCTGATTGTTGAACCTCTCTGTTCCTTCGAATCACCGGAAACGGTCCGCGCGCTTCTTGTTTTGGGCACCCCTAGTTGACATTTTCACCACCAAAAAGAATATGGAGAACGGATGAAGTAAAAAGATGGCGAGTAAATCTTGGATTAGACTGTTGCGCAAGTTCGCGAGAGTGGTAACACCAATGTGATTGCGGACAGAGTGTTCTTTGTCAGTTGCTTAAGCAGTTGACCGTAAACGTATCCTGTCGTCTCCCCGAGGGTTTCGTTGGGCCCCTGATTTGACACCTCCCCAGATATGGCTCTCCGATAGCAGCTAGATGTCTTCTGAGATGCTTTTCATGAGCGACTTAATCTTTCGGGTTTTGTCCAGGCGAAGGGTCGTGATGACTTCGTTGAAAAGACGGAGGAAAGCCCTCTGGCTGCTGGACCTCTGGGTTCCGGCAAAGGACCGGAAATGATCTGCCTCCTTAGCGTAATGGTGACCGGAGATCCATGGGGCCCGTCACCCATCCCACGGCCCCGCCCCGTAGGCCGAGACGGTAGTAACGAGGGCGTAGGTTGCGGTCTTCTTCAGGATAATAACGGGATGTCTACAAGTACCCTTCATATAATGACTTGGATTGAGGCGTTTAAGCATAGCTTTTCCGCCCTTGCTAAATTGGCGCTATTCGAAGAGGAAGGCGACATCGCCAGTAGTAAATTGAAACATCTTAAAATAAAAGATAGCTGTAGAGCTGAGTGCAGTGGTTGTTGTAGCAGGTTGGGTGATAGAAGCCGGTGACGAATGTTTTTCTCCAGGATAAATAACGGGGTGGCTACAGGCCTTCGGCATATTTGAGCCAGAGCCTGAGCCGGTTGACGTCTTTGCTGAATGGCCATTGCTTCTTGGAGTCTTTGATCTTCGAAAATCTGGGGAAATTTTTCTTCGCGAAATAGTTAGAACCACATCTCTGCTCGGGGATCGATGGAACCTCGGGGAACCAGTCGATGATCTTGTGGAACAGCAATGCGGCGAGTCTGGCCAGTACACCGAACGGCGTGATTGTCGAAAGTGAGAGTGTGCCTGTGACGGCGTCGGCAATGATGATGATAGTACCGAAGATGTGCTGGTCCAGACACATGACTGCGGTCTTCCAAGCCGGCCACAAGGTGGCGTCGAGTAGCTCGAGGCAGTGCGCAGCCGATATGTAGAGTACCTAGCCAGAGGACCCTCATGAGGAAGGTTGGCGTCTATGATTTGGGTTCAGACCTTCGAGCATGGCCTTCCCATCGTCGTTATACCACCGCCATTCTCGCAAACAGGCGATGTCGCCAACCGTAAAGTGAGGCATCTTGACAGAATAAACTCGTGTAGGTAGAGATGGTGATGTTTGAAGCAGGTGGAGTAATGAAATTGGCGACGAAGTGTGTAGAAAAGAAGGAGAACATGAAGATGGACCCAAACTACTGTCTCAGAAGGGCGACATCGCCCACGGTGTATCGAGACATCGTAATGAAATTGATGAGTGTGGTTGGAGATGACACCTTGTGGTAGAATGATGGACGATCGTCTTTTAGGCCTTTGGTTCAGACGTTGCTCAGCCGGTGCCAACACTATGTCTTGCGACTCGGTAAAGATTCGCATCTCGACTCTGGGAGCGCGGTGCTTCGCCTGCAGATGGATCCAGTCGCGATGTGGATGGATTGGGCGATCGTTTCTTCGCAAAACTCCTCTTGTTTCTCTCAACGTCATCCCTTCTCTCGTTGACAAATTCGAGTAAGCCGACTAACACCGAACCTGCTACCACCCCGATGGCAATCCATGCTCCTGTTGGCAGGCGGCTTCTGTGCGGCATCCGGTGAACCAAAATTTCCCAAGTACTTTTCGTAACTCTTGGGAGTTCGTTGTGGGACTCGGCCATTGCTCTTCGACGATTCGCGTGGCTGCTTGGGCTGGCGCGGCTTTCTCAGCTTGGCCGCTGGAGTACATCTTCTGGAAAGACCACGAGCGGACGTCATTCATATATTGGGTACCCCGTCCCTCAAAGTTTATTGCACCCTCTGCTGCAGTGATGTTGCTGGTCCGATGATCTCCGTTGCCTCCTCGTAAGAGGGCGGTACTTCAGATGGCGGTACTGTTGCTGTAACGTTCGCAGTGGAGGCTTGAGCCGGTGATGGGGTAGCGACGCCCGAAGACGGGGCCGGGGGGTGATGCGGTGATGGAGCGACGCCCAAGGGTAGAGTCTGGAGCGCCTAAACGCACATGGTTGTCACCGGGAGCGAGGTAGCCCTAGAATAACGCGCCTGTGTATTGAGCTGAGTTGAGTGGCTCGAAATGAATCCGAACGCACCCTCCTCGGATCCCTAGACTTCCGAGGCATTCCACCAGCTTTCTCCAACTCGGCACGCCTGTTCGCCTCAGAGGCAAAGAATGGAACTCTTGGACGCGAGTATGGAGGGTGCGAGTATCAAGGGCAGTGGTTGATGGTAGGAATGTTCTGTCGCCGCATCTAACGGTGATATCTGAGAACAGGCCGCTCTCGCGAAGTCCGCAAAAAGGTATTAGTCGGCGAGCATACAAGGTGGTTGCGAAATGATGCGGTCGGCGGGCTGTCATTGACGGCCATGTCTTGATGAGGCGGGCGAGCGCGACAAACGCGATCAAGGATGGAACTTAGGTATTTTTCGTCGGAGGACAGAAACCGCTTGTCCAGCCAGGGTGGACGATTGCGCCTGACTAATATGCAGTACTGAAAGTCTGAAGAGCGGAATTGGAACGGAGGAGCTTGCGACGGAGGTGCCGGTGGGCTACGTCGGGTATATCGTCAAAGTTCGGCGGTTGACTCCGGGCTATCGATTGGCCCGTGTTTTGAAGTTGAGCTTCTCTTTTTTCGTTGCCCCGGTCCAATCGACCTGCCCATTGATCGCAGTGTTACTTGCTGGGGCTGAAATCGCCGCTGGAGGAGAAGGGTGTTGCTTAGTCGTGTTCGATGTCTGCTTGTTCCCCCCGAGTTCAAGTTCATCGAGTTGTCGAACTGGCCTGGTCCACGTCGCTTGCCCGTCTAGAGTCTTTGCCAGTTATTTGCAAAGCTAGATTTGGGCAACTCATCAGAGGGAACACTCATGCATAATAATGCAGACAGCCAGTCTGTGGCATATGACGACAGAGGAATTGGCATGGACATTGTCGAGCATCCAGTCAAGTGGCATCGACGATCAGCGGCATGAGAATGTAGTTGAACCGCTTGTAATATTCGCAGGTCAAGAGGGCTTTGACGATGTTGGGGTGGTCGAGTCGGAGTCCCAGCTTCGAGAAAAAACGTTCTTCATTATCGAAATGCTTACGGTTCTTTTCATTGGTGTCGAAGCGGTACTCTTTGAGAGCATACATGGCGATGCAGCCAGCTAGGAAATGTGAAGAGTGTCCAGAGAACCCTCATGAGGAACCTCAAGGGACTGAGTGGAGGACAAGCTCGTTCATGCTTGTTGTGTGCATTTCGGGTGAAGTGTTTGCACATTGAGCGGTGATGCAGGCTGTGTTGCGATTACCAGAGAGAACAAAGAATGTTGTTTGAAAAGCTTTGGTGCGATCGTTGAAGACAATTATGCGGCGGTGAAGTGAGACCAAAGAAGAATGCAAGGCAAAGGGTGGTTGAACCTTCGCTCGTCTTTGATGTGTGCTCACGTTGCTGATAGTTGGAGCAACCTCTGGAGAGGCATAGATCAGGAGCAGGAGGCCAGTCATTTGCTGAGGGTTTCTGGTGGTCTGTTGAATAAACGGCTCGCACATCAGAGCGTCAACAATACCGGGAAATCTCAAGTGGGGCGTCCATCTGGCCAGAACTGGTCAGCTTTCCATTGGAACATGGCTATAGAGTGAAGTTGACTTACGGTTGGATGGAAATGGCCAAGTGATGTGCAAGCAGTCGTCAAGACGAGGCGTTATAAGCGGTGATCTCCCGAAGGCCTGTTTGATACCGGCGTGCGTAGCCGACAGGACGTGCGACCAACATGTTCGTGACAGCACTTTCTGGGCCGGGATGGGGAAACCCATCCCGTTCAGTCTGCACGGGTGTCGAAGGGCTCTGTTCGAACAAGTCTTCGTACGCCTCGTCCAGTTCATCCATGCAATCCGCCGTTAGGGCACAGTGGGAGTGATAACGTTGTCGTTTAGCCAGGCTCCATCTCATATTGGCTCGCCTCGGAGGAGCATCAGCGCCGACCGGTGTGTCCCATGGAATTCTGACGAGTTGTTAGCATTGGTTCGACATCTTCCGGAACGGAAGAGGAAAGGTTGAACTTACAGGTCAAAGCTCATGATCGAGACTGATGACTTTGAGCGGAGAGAACCCTTGCAGCTGCCTCTCTGCATGATGATGTCCCAGTTTCTGGCATTGCTGAAGTCCTTGTTCGGAAGACTCCAGATGGAGTCTCGGTGTGGTGGTGCAACTACTGAAGTGGATGCAAAAGAGTGGGAAAGAGGGCAATGCAATGAAGCCACGCGTGAAGTTGGCTCGATGTTGGGTCAAGTCAGGCCAAAAAGGGAGCTGAAAGCAAAGCTGGAGAGAGAAGCTGGAGGGAGAAGTTGAAGAAAGAAGTTGAAGAGAGCGTGAACTTGTTCGTGTTACTAGTTCAGTTCAGCTTCTGCGGTTGAGGCCCCGCTCTGGCTCCGGTTCCCTCTCTCTCATAGCGAGGGGGTGGTGCCGATCCTGTCGCTTTGGGCCTCGCTCTGGCTCCTGTTCCATCTTCCAGTTGATGAGAGAAGTTGAAGAGAGAAACCGATGAGAGAAGCTGGAGAAGCTGGAAAGAGAAGTTGATGAGAGAAGTTGAAGAGAGAAGTCGAAGATGGGCAGAAGACATTGGTGAAGAAGATGTCTATGCCAGATGTTGAAGAGTGAGAGAGGAAGAAAAGAAGTCGAGAAGTGTGCTGATGATGGAGAGAGAAGAAGAAAAAGAAGAGGGAAAACAGGTCGGGGGAGGGGATCTTTTATACCCTTCTGGACGCTCCCAGGACCCATCATCACATGCTCCAGATTCCTCGAAGGTTTTCTGCACCTTCTCTGCGCTTCATTCGTCTCTTTCTTGCGTATGCATGAGTACCTTCTATCCGCGGGAGTTTGGGCTTTTTCTTCATGCAGTTGCGGAGATAAAGCGAGCAGCTATGAACAACGAAACATGGGATATTGCGATGGTTGAAGAAGGGACGTGGCAGAACTCCGTATGTGACGAAGTCCGGAGAAGTAGGAGGGGCCTCGGTGGAGAGAAGGCGGTAGTCCGAGAGCTGTTAAGAGAAGTCGTCGATGGCCCAGAGTCGAAGATGAGCCAAGGAGGGGGGAGGGATAACGACCTCTCTCGGTTTCACACGGAGCAAGAGAGCTCTTCGGCGAAGAAACCTTCTTTCACTGAAAACAAGTGAAATCAGCAGGTAGTCATCGACGGTTGAAGAGGGATGAATGGGCAAGAAGGGAGCCGGCAGAGCTGCCCGTCTCCAGTCCTCAAAAGCAGGAAACCCCTGTCCGCGGAGAAAGTCGTAGCCCAAGAACCGCTCCAGAGAAGTCGGTGACGGTCAAAGATAAAGGATACGCAAGAAATCGCGTGGTAAAACCGCAGAGTCATTCCCAAGTTGCAGCCTCAAGAAGCAGGAGAGACCACGCTTATCAAGGAACTTCCATCGGTTGAGAGCGGTTGAAGAGGAGTCGTGATCCGTTTCCGATGACGGTCGATGTCCGATATCCTGGTAGAAGGTGAGCAAGAAGGCAGACTGCGATGGGGCTGCAGGCGAAAGTCAAAACTCCGGAAGTGGAAGTAAAGTGCCTGCAACGAAAGGGATTGCTTACGTCCACGCCCCCCCTCAGGTTCAGAAAGTGGTCGGTTTCGGGCTTGGAGGTGGCCACTGAACAGTGCAGTGGTTATGCCTGCATCAAGACCTGGAGGGGAAGTAGTCGTCAGTGGCTGAGTGACGGTGAGAGACAGGCAAGAAAGGACAGAAAAGGATGGGCAGGGCAGGCTTGTGATTGAGGTTTTGTTCTGTCGAGGCTGCTTTGAGATTCCGAGGCGTGACTCACTCTGGCTCTCTGGAAGAGGAGAGGGTACTGTACACTTGCAAAAAAAAAAAGGGGGTTTGTTTACTTCCCAAATTACCTTACCTGGGTTCAGGAGCCAGCCAGTTTCGGTCCCTACTAGGTGAGGTGGTCAACAATCACCGAGCAAGACAACCGAACCTACCTCTAGTGTACTTGCACTGGTTTTGCATAATCTTTCTTCCTTCCTCCTATTCGTGTGGTGAAGATCAACCGTGGTGAACGCCAGCTACGTCTCGCGGGTCGCGGTCTAGACTTCGATGAGGAACGATCGACGGGTCTCAGCGGTTCAACTTGCCGGAAGTCTTATTTCACATGCAATGGGTTAGCAACCTGAACGAATGTCGAACAGCATTCAAACAAACCTCAACTCTCCAGTAATGGAGGTGCGCACCAAAACAACCATTGGTATTTCCATCCCGTAACGTATCATAGCTAGGTAAGTAGATACCTAGAGCCAGGAAAAGTATCACTAACTTCTGAGCAACGTTTTGCTTGGCACACATTTTCCTTCTCATCCTTCAGTTCTCCTGCATCCGCTCCGTCTCGTTGGATCTTGGATGTTCGCTTCACAACTTCCACTCTCATCGAGACCGGTAAATATCCATATTCATATCCATGCATACCCATTCACTTCACCATTCAAGCTGGAATGTACCGGGGGTACCCAAAAAAAGAAGAATTCATGCTCGCTTCACCCGCACCATCCTAACCCCGTTACCTAGCTACAGCCTGAAGCCATCTTTCCATGCCTGTCTCTTAGCGTCTTCCATCCCCCCTCCTCCATGTTCAGCAACATGAACCAGAGTCCGCTCCTCCACCCCATTCTTCACTCTCTTCCGTTGTTTTAGCCAATAATCAGCAACAAAATACCTTTCTTGATCATTTAGGTATCCCGTAACAAAACCTATGTGTAGCAAATATGGTTGGGTGAGAAATATCAGCATTCAGCACGAGTAGAACCTCTCCTCTCCCCGTTGACTTGGCTTGTCCATCATCTGGTGATTCCCCCCATCCTCCATCCCTTGATGGCTCCTAACCAAGCCCCACGACGGACGGGCAGCGTATCCTCCCTCCCACCCACTCAACTCCCATCCACCTCCTCGCTCTTCTCCCCAGCTTCCCTGGCCCCACGAAGGTACCTAACGACCCCTCAAGACCAACGACCTCTCCCATCAAAACCCAACCCAAACCCAAAACCACCACCTCCCTCATCCGGGTTAATCTGCTCTTCCAATAAGGAACCTCAGAAACCCCCCCGGACGATTCACATGTCTCGGCCTCGGATGAAGCAGAGCATGAAAAGAAGAACCAATATTCATCTTCTAATTGACGAGCGCGCCGCACACAAGGCACTTGATAGGTTCAGTCCAAGTCTTAGCTCCCCCCTTAGCCACGACGTCAGAGCGAAGGTCGGTGAACTCGAGGTACGGGGTACCGTTCATTTCGAGGGTGACCGAAAATAGTCCTTCCCATGGTCTTTCCTTGTTGGTCACTTTGGCCCCGGGGGCTAGCGACATTTTGCGGGGCCGGCCGGGTCTCCGCCCTTCTGTTTTTATCGTTGTCGTCGTTGTCCCTGTGGCTGATCCTGGTGCTGATGTCGGGGCGGGGGTCGTTGATGCCTTTGCGCTAGGCGTCCTCGTTCTCCTAGAACGTAGTGGTAGCCCTGAGGCGGTCGAGTTCTCGTCTTCGGCTTCGGCTTCGGGGGTGTCTTTGGGTGCGGGTTTGGCGTCGTCTTCGCTGCCGGCTTTGAGGGCGCGGTTGCCGTTACTGCCGCCGCCATTGGTTCGAGTGGCGTCCTTCTCGGCCTTAACGTCCACGGACTCTCCTCGTTCCTGCTGCGCGTCACCATTTGCTTCCGTCTTGGCCTTGCCTTCCTCCTCGTCCTCCTCTTTCTTGTCCACCTTCTCCTCCTTTACTGGGATGTGAGGCTTATCGGTGCCGAGTCGTTCGAACGTCGCTCTTAATGCTTGGTCCTTGATGCATTCTTCGTGCAACCACTTCTTACATGATTCAGAACAGCAGCCGACTAGCAGTTTATCAGGGTTCGCCGGGGTGTTGCAGCCGCATACGAGTTCGACGGTCTATGATAAATGTCTTGTTAGCGTCTTTGCACGTCACGATTAAGGTAGGTGTGATAGCGCATACCGAAAGTTCCTGAGATCGCACATCGTAGGCCTGTCGCCAGTACAGACTATCCTGCGTCTCCTCATCGTTCTCCTCGAACCAGTGCTTCACGATCGCGGGCTCGGTAACGCTGACCACATTGATAATATCCACTGCCAGCCATGTTAGCACACATAACCTCTACCTCACCCCGAACCGCTTGTGGCCCACTCACTGTGATTAGACGCTATCAGCTCGCCCATCCCGTGGTACGGCTGTCTCCCCTCCACAATCCTTTTCCTATCGCGCGTCTTGGCCGGCAGCTCGTCAGGCCAGTACATCCAGTAAACTCTGGCGAAGACGTGGTGCTCGTCCCTAGCGCGGATTTCGAGGATCCTGGCAACCCACTCGGTGTCCCGTCTTTGTATCGGGGCCGTCGCCTCGTCGTTCGGTCCCTTTTCCCCTTGTTTTGGGTCCTTCTTCTTTATGCTCAAGTCATTGGCGACATAGATGAAGTTCTCCGCAAAGTATTTAACGTTATTCACTAGTAGATTGTCGTAGTCAGTAAACCGGAAGCTGTCAAGATTTTGGAATGGGGGAAGGGAACAGAGGCCAACTCACACACAAAGCTGTTGTACCTCGTCATGTCGGTCCAATCCTTAGCCGGCTCGACCTTGTAGTGTACATCCATGTTCGGGTACGTCTTGAACTTGCCCGACGGATGGAACGGAGACTGCTGGAAGTTGATCTTGTCCGCTGGGTCTGTGTCCTCGTCTTCGACCGACTCGGCCTTGCCTCCGACCGTGCGTCTGCGCTTCTTGTTTTTCTTCTTCTCTTCCACCACGGGGTCGACAATATGGACCTGGAACGGGCATTCGGCTCGCGTGTTATCCTTGTCCTCCTTCCTTTCCTGCACCCTGTCCTGACGGTCGGCATCGGACGCCCTTGGTCTCTTGCGCGAGGAGGCCATTGTTGGGCAGTGTGAGTGTAGTAGAGCAAAGGTCTAACGAGCTAGGAGCGCTGCGCTTCGGCTAGGGTGGCGATATCGTGAACCGCCGGCAGTTGGTGGCGCGAAGGTTGGTGATGACTTGCGACGGATATGGCGAAGATGCGACAGAAGAGAAAAAGTGTGGGGTCGCGTAGAGAAACGACGGATGGAAGATGCGCCTCAGGTTGCGCTATGCAGAGACGACAAGTCTGATGTTGTTGAGGTTTCGCATTGGGCGACGGCGACGACCTTAGAGAGCGGCCTGAACCTGAAGGTTGAGGTGACGTGGTTGGCTTCGGCTTGTCGTGCAAAGAGAACGCGGGCTCAGGCGCGGGCGCGAGGTTGCCGGGTCAAGGTTCGAGCTCCTGCAAGGTTCGATGCAAAAAAAGTGGGTGTGAACCTTGGAGAACCTGAAGTACTTTGTACTTGGAGAAGGCGTGTGTTGTGTTCTGACTTGTCCGTTTGACTCAGTCGGCGCGCGTGATGGACGACGGCAGTGGTGATGGTGGTGGCTGGGAGAAGGAATTGGGAAAGAATCCGCGACCGCGACTGTGTTGTGTCGACCGTGGTTGACCTTTTTGGATGACGAGGAGGAATGGGGAAAAGAGTCTGGATTTGTCCGCGACTGGACAAGCTTGACCGGGGGGTGGGAAAAAAAAAAAAGCTAAAAAAGCTGGGGGGAAATCAACTTGAGTCAATTGACCCAATAAGTCTTTGAACAAAGGTTACCCGACCAAGTCTCTCAAAAGCGCTAACAATAAGAGAATGGAATGCCCGATAGCCGGGACTACAGGACAATAGGTTGGAGAGGCGTCAATGTACCAATGCGAGGACTGTATTGTCGCCAAAAATGCATCGACTTTCTTTCCCAACTCGAAGACCGCGTCCGTTCTCTGTTCTCTCTTAACAGTCTCTGAACAGCACCTCCGCATCCGATTGGGAAAAAACCGTTGCACTCAGCCACGTGATTTACCTAGATCGATGACTATCTGCCGCCAAGGTGAGCTCCAAAGAGGAGAACCTGGGGCTTCTGAGAATGCTATTGGTGGACGGCTACGATAAGCGGAAGATGGCCCCAGCTTCCCCGCTTGAGAAAATGAATTGTGCCATTTTACCCACGACTGAGCTGTTGTTTCGTTTGTGTTTGCCGGTTTGGGTCGGTCTTTGCCGCTATTCCCACAAACTTGGCTAACAACTTCGACAACTTGAAGAGAGACTCTGGAGAGAGAATCACAGACAACAGTTTGATAGCCAAAGAGCAGTCAACTAGAGTAGTCTTTAGAATGACACCCATGTATATAGTTGTTTGCTCCAAACTGACCCAAGAAACTTCATAGATTTCGTTACCCATAGCAAAGATATACAAGTACAGATAAGAGACAACATCGTCCAAACCCCAAAGGCCTCTCAGTACCACCTAGACAAGCCAACGCCAGCGCTATGCATATAGCAACCCAAAGCTAATCAGATAAATCCGTCATAACCCATCATAATTCCCAACATAGCCATATCATCATCAAACACCATCATCACTCATCATCCTCATCATCATACCTCCCCAGAATCGCCCTGCTAGCATCACTCCCCCTCCTCTCCTCCGCCAATCCATCCACCCCATTCCCATTTCCATTCAGCCCATTCTGTCCATTCTGCTTAAACCCCTCAATAACCTCCGCCAACGCCTCTCCCTCCGTCCTTCCCCTCTCCACATTAATAAACCAAATAAACAGCGCCGGCGTGCCCACAATCGCCGCCAGGAACCAAAACGCCGGTCTGATCTCCCCGCTCGCATCAATGATCGCGCCCACAATCGCCGGTCCGAACACGCTCGACCCTTTGTCGGTGATAGCGTACAGGGCGTAGAAAGCGGCCTCGGATCCGGGTGGGATGAGTTCGCCGTACAAAGATCGGCAGTAGCCTGACAATCCGCCTAGGACGAACCCGTAGATGGCGGCGAGGGGGTACATCTCCCATGGCTGCTGCAAGCCACCGACGCCCCATGCTTGGACAAAGGGGAGGTAGCCCATTAGCCCGTAGAGGGGGATCAGCTCAAAGAGGGCGATGCATGCCAGGATGGTTTGATGGGCTTTGAGGCGGAATTTTCGGGAGATGAAGGACCACGAGAAGGCGCCGATAATGCCGGAGGCAGTAGAGATGACGTTGATCATGCCCAGAGCCCACGGTTCCATGTGCAGTTGGGTTTTGGCGAAGAGAATGGCGGTGGAGGAGGTCGTAGCAATGGCGTCCGAGAGGAGGAACCAGCCAGCTAGGAAGAGAACGATGTCCACGAGGCGCCGGGCGAGTTGGATGGTGCGGAAGAGGGACTTCCAGGCGTAGATGGTGTAGTGGAACAAGGCTCGGATGCCTCCGGTGTTGGACTTGGTGGGTAGAGGAGGTCCCGGACGAGGTCGTAACCACATGGCGGCTGGAATGGTGAAGATGGCCCACCATGCACCGATAACGCAAAGCACGATCCGCTGCGACCAAGTGGTGTTCTTCAGTACGATCAGAATGGCGATGGCCACGCACTGCAGAAACAAGCCGGCGATGTAACCGATGCCAATCCCGTTGGCTGAGATTTGCGTGGACAGTTCCAGTTCGCGAGACGTCAACTCCTCTGTTGTCTGGACTCGGGAAAGCGGTTCGCCCTCATCGTATGTTCGGCTTCCGAGCAAGGCAGTCGTCGAGTTGCGCATGCTATCCTCCCGGTACTCATCATCCTCATCATCGCCATCTTCGGTTGTCGCATACCCTGGCGAGCCATAGTCCCCAACATGATCGATCTCGGGGTGATGCCTGACCAAAAGCGGCAAGAATGAGTTCAGCAGCACAAAGGAGGCGCCGAACGACGTATTCGAGATGATGGCCAGCAGAGCACCAATGAGATATGTGCTCTTGCTGATGAAGATGTAGGCCATAACACAAGTACTTCCGATCCACGCGAAGGCGAGCAGAAGCTTCTTTCGAAAGTTGCCATGATCCGCGGCGCAACTTATGCTGACGACCAACAAAGCCTGCAGCAAGACGCTGACGCTGAACGTGTACATGGCGAAGCTCGCCGTGTTGATCTCCATGCCCAAAACATAGACGATGCATTGTCCTTCGGCGGCGGTCGCATGCTTATCGGAGCTGGAACCGCACGGTTTCGATCGGTCGGAGAGGAGAACGCCATTTTCGCGGGCTAGACTTTCGAGGAGAATTGGGATGAAGGAACCTGTTTTGGGGTGCGTGTAAGTCAGGTAGTTCGGACGATTGTCAGCTCAGGCGATAGGTGCATCAACATACCGATACCTGTCCAAACATGTCAGTAAGCTTTATGACCAAATAGAAGATGGAATTGATGATAATACTGACCACAAATGACATAGACCTCAGCAGCAAAGGCATAAGCATACCATCCCGCGAGTTCCTTCTGGCTGGTGGGGCGAGTGTCGTCACCGGGGTATCGTGCGGGAGGCAGGCTGCTGTCTCTGCCATCAGTGTCGTAATTGTAGTCGCTGTTGTCGCCAGGACTGTCGCCGGCGTTGGCAGGACTCATCCTGCCGGACATGGTGGTGGTGATCCAGTCGACAAACGAGACGGTATCGGATCGCTCGTCGTCGGCTTCAAAGCAGGAAGAAGTATGGGAGTAGAAGGATCGCTTGGAGGTTCTGGAGGCCTTGGACGCGTAGGATGCGTAGGATGAACGGGAGAAGAGTCGCGGAGCTGGTGGCGGTCGGAGAGATTCCCAGTCTGGTGGTGCTCCATTGTATGCCGATGAGACGTGGTTCACGTTGTGCGGAGGTGTCATTGCGCTGTACGCCAGGCCCCGTTGCAGGGCATTGACTTTCGGTGGACCAACGCGGGCCAAGGTCACACTGAGCAATCAAGGTTCTCGCTTCGCCCGAGTCCGGCAGGCGGTGTGGATCCCCCCCGCTATCGTACAGGGCAGGTACAACTGCAGGTACCGCTCGCTGCCTGCCAACAACCCGATAACACAGCAAGAACAACCCTCAGTGCAGTCCAGGAACTGGGAAAGTGCACGACCCGACGGCAGGAACAATTTGTCTCTTCTGTATCTCTCGATCTTCCAAGTTGAACTTCGTAATATCAGGTCCAGCTTCCTTCTCGTCCGTTATCCCCCTCGCTGCTCGAGATCCACGATGTCGGACACTCGGTAACGGATGGAGGAGTCGGCACGTTGGATGGCTGAATGAAAGCGGTGGGCGGTTAAAGTCCGAGCTCTCGTCAGGTATTCAATCGGAAACGGGCGTCTCGGAGGACAAAGGAGATGATAACGGATGGCGGTATGTCGAAGCGGTTGGGGTAGTCGAGTAGGCTACGATAAGTTGAGTATCTCGGTTGAGTATAGTAAACGTGTAATTAGTTCAGCCTGCGCGAGGAGCACAGGGAGGGTTGATAAGAATTCCAGAATGTCGACAAAAAGTCAAGATGGCAACGCAGTCTCGCTTCCTGCTTTGATCGAATCAGTCCGGTCCGTTGGAACTTTCTACAGTTTCAGGGCGCAAAGGGCGGCTGGAGTGACCGATCACCCACTCACATTCTCTCTTCAAACAAGAATCGTAAGAGACTAAAACAAAAATTCAAGACATTTTCAAGAGGGGAGTGGTATCGCCAGGTTCTTGAGGGTTTAAAGGTATCATCAGAAGACTCTTCAAGTCCGCATGAGCAGATCGGCTCTCGGCAACCAAAAACCCAAGGTATAACTTCCCCTCTTATAACTTACCTCCTTACCTTACCTCTGGCGCCAGTCGGTGATGCCCAAAAACAAGCCCATCCGGTGTTGATCGGCTGTCTCTAGAGATGCAGAAGTGTGATGAGCCTGCAAACTGACGGCATCCCCGAATCAAAGAAACCAGGCACCAAAGCGCTAAAGTTGGTCCCTCTCTTGGTTGGACCCTGGAAACATGAACGGGAAGTGGGGATTGCGTGGTGATGGCCTCCACTGAATCGGAGGCCGGCATCGCTAGGGGTGCGTGGTCGTAGGGCTGCTGATCATTTGCCGGATGTGGGCTTGCGATGCAGACAAGCTCAGATACAGAAAATGTTTGCTTTCTGCATCGTGAACTCTTTCAAGGACGAATGGCAATTTGGATTCTGCAACCGATGTTATCGCTACCGTCCTCTTTGTCTTTTCGGGCCGTGGCCGAGAGCTCCGGTCTCGGTATTCCGGCATTCGGTGTGAGAGGGCTCATACAGGTGCCATCGGTACCAGACTTGGTCCAAAGAGTGTGACGGGGGACAAGACATTTTCTATTGACGGGAACAAAGTGAACATATTCAAGAACGCACGATTACTCTCTTGGCTTGACGATACAATGACTGCAACTTGTATCTAAAGAGATCTCTGTTAATGCTCCCGCGATTTGGAATGTTACACTGATCCTGCTCCAAACCCAGGGGCAGGCGAGCCAGGTATTAGTCGCCGCCAAGACACCTGAAGATTCATGAAGTGTGATAAATATTAGTCGATGTTTGATAGCAGCTTGCTATAAAATCTCCAAACAGCAAAACTATCCAAAAGTGTCTCCAGGAAGGCCCAAAGAAAGACAAAAACTGGGTATTTGATAAACAAAAACTGGCCTTACCCCCTTCTTCTCAGCTCTCCGATATGGTATCCAACATCGCCCATTCAGCTCAGCCCCCCGCATGCCGCCGAGCCGAATCCCCAACCCATCCTTCCATCCCTCAGTGACCCTCCCCAACATGCGTAACCTCAGTCTCATGCCCCTTCGGCTTTCCAAAAAGCTTCCACTTTAGCTTATCCGCCAGACTGTGCTGTCTCTCATGGGTATGATGATGAGCATGTCCACCAGTTACACCCCCAGTCCCCTTGTCCGCAGCAGCGGTGACCTCCTTCTTAGCCTTATCACTGCCGCTACCAGTACCAACCGGAGAAACGTGACGCTCGTTACCGGCGCCGCCCCGACCGGTGTGGTAATTCTCCGTGTCCTGGGAGTGGCGGATGGCAACGTCGGGAATGATGTCCTTGTCGGCGCGGCGGTGGGGCGTGACGCCTGCGTCGCCTATGTTTGCTGCTCCTGTTTTTTGAGGTTGTGTTAGTGAGAAGTATGGATGATGGTGATGATGTTGGTGAAATTGCGCTAGACTGGGCGGGGGGAGTTGGGGGATGGGATAGGGAACGCTAGCGGTTTTCGGTGATTGCTCTTATCGCTGCCCGCTGCCCGCCGCCCTGAAAGAGATCTTGGCAAACGTGGGACAAAGTTCGCTCCCTTCAAGCTTCACATGGATCCCCTTGACGCTTTCGAGCTTCCCGAGGGGCTTGTCTAGCTGGGCTTGGCTGGCGATAAGGGAATCGTAGGTTGAGATAAGCGGTTGATGTGCGGTTGACATCACACCACCCGTTCTCTTTCACCTCCGTCTTTGTCTTTCGTTGTTGTCGCAAAGGGGGTTGTTGGTGATGGTGGTAGAGAGTGGTGATAGGTAGGTAGGTAGATATGGAGGGAAGGCAGGGAGGAAATGGAATGCCTTACCTCCGCGACCGGTGCTGAACGCTCCATCACCGTGGCTGCCCTCGGCACCTGCTCTGACGACTTCTCCGTCAACGTACTTGGTGTCGTCGGGGTTGATGTTGCCGGCGCCGCCACGGCCGTGGGATACTTCGGGTCCTGCCATTGTGGTTGGTGATCGGTGGTCGGTTGGATGGTCTGTTGTTGTCAATGCTCGTAAATGTGAAAGGCGAAGAGTCCGTCGTCGTATATTCAGTCCCAGTATAGTTCGTCGAACGTTTCGAGGTAGATGTTTAACGGGAAGTGCGGGGACGTGGGTGACTCGAAAGACAGAATGAGTCGGACGATGCCGTCTTATAAACATTTCGAGACTTTTTTTTGGAGCTGATCATCCGAGTCCGTTCACGGCTCACGCAGCCGCATGAACGCACCCCGCGCAGCCAACCACATGCAAAATAGCTTCTCGAAAGGGGTCTTTCTGCGTGGTGAAAACAGGAAACAAACGAAAAGCAGCTAGGACACTTATCTGTCGTCAATTTTAGATCGCCCAAATCTGCACTATCCACTACATCATCGAAGCCAAAACGGTGTTCCCTAACCGATATCTTCCTTGACACATGATGGGCGGCGCGCGAAATGCTGGGCGGGAATTGCCTGGATTCCCTGGATTGCCTGCCAAGAAGTCGAAACCGAAAATTGGCAACCACTCAGCATCGTCCATCGCAATGCCACACACCAAACACTATTACGTTTATCTCCAGACCTGAATCTTTCTGGTGATGGGTTGTGACCCATTCCGGATGCCCTCCTAGAGGTATGTACACAACGTGCAGGCGGGAAGGACGGGAGGGTGGACGGAGGGCGCCAAGAAAGAGATGCAAAAGTGCATGGAGGCTGGGCACTACTGTGAGCTGAATTGAGCGATGCGGGTGCACCCCACGTTGCTTGGAAGGAATCTTCTTCCAGATGTACTTTGGCATCAGTGTTTTGACATCATACGGTACTTCGCTCTTTCCTAACATAATACTATCCTGAAAGGGCCCGATTCACATCTATGATGATGAAGACTCTGGTCGGATTAGGAAAGGTCGACGGAAGTTCAGATGGTGCAGTGCAGGCGTAGCCCTCCTTGCAGCAGGTACAGGACGGTTCGACCCTTCCGATTTCGCTTGCTGTGTTCAGCTGGAGGTCACTGATAAGATAAGAGCTTCTCCAGGTTCCCGCTCCACTGTCTGCCCGACTGCCGCTTCTTTGTTCGCAGCTTTGACACATACAACGACACGCCTCAATCGTCAACATGTCGATTTCTCTTCCATCAAACCTACCCTGTTATGCACCACTACAACAAATTCTATGTTTTCAACCAATCTCTTCAACTTGTCTCTCGCTAGATGAGGACTATGGAGACGATGGCGAGGCTAGAGGACTGGTTCTCGCCGTACAGAGGGTGACACCCAAGGTCCCTGTGGTACCCAGGTATCCAGCTCTGCCTTGGTTCTTTTTTCTACGGTGAGCGGGCTGAGGCTGGCCCTCCATTTTGGGCATCAATGATCATTTCGGGCAGCCAATCAACTAGGTTTCGTCAAGGCTGACTATTTTCCCTTCATTCCGATCCATGGTTTCGATTTCAACGTCCTGACAACCTCAACGCCTGTGCCCAACCAACTATCTCATCAACAAATTCGACAAAAGGCCACTCTTCCATCTGGCAAGCACGCGACTTGCTGCAAGACGGGAGAATCACTCCAGAAGCCGTCGATCGACCGCCGGCCGCCCTGCATATCACATACACACACAGCTGAGGTTGAGACTACGCCGTCAGTGAGCATGTCGACCAGGCTGTGCGCCTTGTGTAATGGCATATTCACCGGACTACTTATTGAGAGAAGGTATATGCCTCATCATCAGTCCGTTGCCAGCCTCAGGCGATCCGTTGAGGAAGGATGCTATATCTGCAATTTTGTTGCCGTCCTGCTTGGACACAAGGTCTCCAATGATAATGATTCCTTCCAGTGGTTTCTAGCAATAAGTTCGGAAGAAAGACCTTATAACCACGGGTTGTATAGAACATATGGAAAGCTCTATATCTGGTCCGGAGGTGATAACTGGTCCGGAAGTGATAACTGTACACTCACACTCATGGATACAACTAGTAAGTCTACGGCACATTCTGCTGAACCCAGAACCAGGGTAAGGGGAACCGTGCATGAAATTAACCCTTCGCAAATATAGGTCCGAATGCGCCGATTCATTCTGTTAATCCTGGTGCCAGCGTCACTGATCAAGCAGTCATGGAAACTGCAAGATCGTGGTTAGAAAGCTGTCGCCAAAACCACGCATGGTGTGAACCAGTTGATCCTGCTTTCAACCCTACAAGGCTCATCTACATCCACGACGCGTCCTCGGTACAGCTCATTGAAACGAAGGAAGAGGCAAAGAGCCATGCTTACGTCGCTTTCTCACATTGTTGGGGGAAATCCGATACTCTCAAACTACTCCAAAACGACCTAGACACAGGGACGAACGGCAACATCGAAGAACTACGTTCACTCATCCACATTCAACGTTTACCGACCAGTTATCAGGAAGCAATCTCCGTCAGCCTAGCCCTTGGATTTCGTCACATTTGGATTGATTCACTGTGCATCATACAGAACAGCCATGACGATTGGGCCAAAGAGTCCGCTATGATGAAGGACGTGTATGCCAACTGCTCTCTCAATCTTTGCGCTTCAGCTGCGGCAGATGCTTCAGAGGCAAGCTTCCAGCACAGAGATCTAGGCACAATTGTGCCATTGGATATCGAACCCCAGTGGACTGGAATTCTCAGCGACCGTGACGCCAACGGCTATTACACCGAATACAAACTTGGTCCACTTCCATCAGGCCTCCATCACATTAAATTCAAGCTTGTGAATTCAATGATGTACACGTCAGAGATATTCAACTCGCCGCTCAATCTACGCGCTTGGGTTGCGCAGGAACGCGTTTTATCGAGACGTCAACTCTCCATGACTTGCAACCAACTCTGGTGGGAATGCCACGATATGTGTGCTTGCGAAGTGTTTCCAGCAGGGGTGCCCGATCGTCTGGATTCCTCCATACCTGAAGAAGAAAGGGTCCGATACTATGCGTTGAGCAGTCATAGTCATCATTCTGCCCACGACGGAGCGGTACTAGATGGTTTTTCGGCAGGCGGAACAGAGATTACTGGAGGCGAATCTGCCCGGCATTCACCGGTAAAAAGGCTGTCACGGGTTGACATGGACGAGCTATGGTACAGCCTCGTCGAGCGATACTCTCGCTGCGATCTAACGTATTCATCTGACAAGCTACCCGCGCTATCGGGGCTTGCACAGATCTTCAGCATCGTACGAGGCCCAGACTTTTCTCTTGACAAAAACTCTTATCTCGCCGGCATTTGGCGACCTCATTTACCAATCGCTTTATGTTGGAATTCAACACAAGTCAGCACCAATGACGGCATCGCCATACACACGTACCGACCCCATCCATACCGTGCCCCATCTTGGTCTTGGGCGTCGGTAGAAGGCTCGGTCTATGGTAGATCTGGAGAACCGGTTTGCTGCGTGGTGGATGTCAAGATACTTTACGACGACGAACGGTATAAGGCTGGCACGGTAAAGGGTGGTATTTTGCACTTGAGGTCCCGTCTTATCGGACCTCTCACCTACAAAGAGGGACGACATCCGGACTTGATTTCCAGTCCTTCCCTAGATAGTCGTATTAGGGAGGCCATCTCCACTCCACTCAAGTATTTGGTTATTAAGTGGGATGAACGTGATGATGAGTCCGGAAAGGATTGCATCAGCTACCTTGATCAGCTACCGCGTACTGTGCTCAAGGACGGAATTGTAAAGGGCACAGGCGCGGTGCGGAAGAAGGTTTTGCTCGAGGATTTGACTGAAGAAGCCCACATTCGACTTTTCCTTATCCCTGTTATTCACATGGAGGATGAGGAACAATCTTGGGGTTTTGACGGGTTAATACTCTGTCAAGTCGTCAACGACCCGGGACTCGAATTTTTCGATGATGGTGCGGTTTTTCAGCGTGTAGGGTGTTTCAACTATATGCAGATGGAGAAAGAAATGCTGGACATTGTACCGGAGAGAACTATCGCCATTATATGAGCACAGATAGACAGGAGACAGCTCTCTTGATAGTTCGACGAAGATCTTCTGGCATCAACCGATCTGTCTCCTTCACTTGCTCGAAAAGAATACCTTATGTCATTAGAGATGTCGGAGAAACTGCAAAATTCGGTCAGTTAGCTCGCGACCACCTCACAGTTACAAAAGGGATATCTGTCAGAGGATATTCGACGAAGCTTGAAGGAACCCCATCCTACACTAACTGCGACAATGGCCAAGATTTTGCTAGGCCAAGACAGATGTTCAAAAGGTACATCTCCGCATGGAACAGAGCAAGCAAAAAGCATGTTCAATTTGTCTACCAATTAATTCCGTGTCAAACTGTAACCGCAAAATCCGATGCTTCATTTCCACCTTGCCCAACAACAAGACGTCGCAGCATCCATCCCCAACCTAAACTGCACCCAACCGCGCTCCCCTTAAAAAGCATTTTCAAATTGCACACACAATGTAATACCCCAGAGGAGTTGCAACAAAAAATAACAAGCAGAAACCGACAAGAACCGCGAGTGACCGCAGTGAGAAAACCCACCAGCGGAATTCCTGGCCGTCTTGTTGACAGCCCTTTCGTGGTACATAAGCCCACATCCGCCAACATTTTCCAACAACAAACTAAAAAAACTAAAGGCGCGATGACCGAGTGGCCTAAGGTATTTAACTCGAACTAGCGTCGAGGTGCAATTAAATCTCTTCGGGTTTATGTATGTGGTTGATGGAAGAGAGAATGCATCAAGGTAGTTGCGTGCCGTCAATACTTAGGAGGGAGGACAAAATGTTCCATATAGGTGAATTGTTTAATGCAAAATAATAATTAAATCGAAGGCGCGATGACCGAGTGGCCTAAGGTGTTTGACTCGAACTAGCGTCGAGGCGTATCAAATCTCTTCGGAGGCGCAGGTTCAAATCCTGCTCGCGTCGATTTTCATTTTCTTTTTGCGTTTTCCCTTTTGACGCTCGTCGTGTCGGCTGTTGCTGTCTGCTGCGGATGGCATATTTTTGGTTCTTTTTGAGGTCTGTTGTTTCGTTGGATGTGTAGATGAAGACAAGTGGCTCAAATGAATGGGTGGGACTTGGGGACTTGATACCCCGTTTGCACTTTCCGACTCCCGTCGGGTTGGTCTTTTTGGCGCGCATTGCGGTCGCTCCTTCCGCAAGCGGTGGACGCGACGTGTCTGGTCCGGCATAATGTCCTTTCTCTCGGTGCTGATTTTTCGCGCCTAGCTTTTGCTTCAGTTCCATGCTTCCACCCTTCCAGGCGTGTAGTGATGAGAGACAGATAGTCGGCTTCCCCAGTGCTCTACCTAGTCGAAGGCAAGCCTTGGTCGATAGTCACTATCGCGATCAGAGGCTGGAAGGGCCTCTGTGCTCTGGGAGACACACATGGAAGCGGCAGGTAAGTAAACAAACACTCCTTTTGCAGGTGCCCACTAAGTGCTGACTCGAACAATGCAGCAACGCAACTTCGACTGCTCAACTGGCAGATCCACCTCGTCCAACCGAGTCACCATGCACTGTCACCCCCCCCCCCCCCTCTTTCTCCCCCGCGGGAAACCCAGACCTAAATTTATTACTGACTTTCAACTTCGAAAACCCCGTGCCCCATACAACTCGGCAAGATCTGTGGTGGACATATCGGTCACTTGTGGGAGAGAAAAGCTTTAAGAAATCACAGATCACAGAACATTACGAAAAGCTCGAGAGCACCGTGGGTTTTGGTTAATATGGACTGGATTACTACCTACAACCCCTCTGTAGGTGTCTATGCGAAAAGGAAGGGCCGAAAAAGCAAATGGGTATCTAGGAAAGCAAGGAAGCAAAAACGCCAACCACCCCAATTGTGTCCCTCAAGGCCTCAAGCACCCTCATTTTTCTTTGCTAAGTCCATCTCTTACCCCTATTCCTTAATCCCGTCCCCAGACACTGTATAGTCCAGGTCTTCTCTCCGTCCACGCCCATATCCCAGACTTCTCTTTGCCTACCTCTAAGGACGGCGAATAGCGAAATCGCTAACCAACCCACCACTCCTCGCCTTCAACGCGTCGACCTCTCCCTTCGACAGGGTGTTTCCAAACCTACTTCCATCACTGGCTCCCAACATCTTCACACTGACCTTCCCGCCCTCGCTCGGATCCATGTACAACAACACCTTGATAGGCCCATCCACCGGCCGTTTGAACCAGTTGGGATCACCCGCTCCAAACGGATTCAGATGGAACGTGCTCAAAGCCTTGGTATCGGCGTTGTTCACGATCTCGAAAATATCAAACTCCCCACAGCCAAAGTCCCAGCACGAGCACGTGCCGTACTGCTGCGTATAGGGGGATCCTAGCGTTCAAAAGCCAGATGGCAGGCTTATCGTACCCCGGGTTCGCAGCGTCGTGCGGCATCGAGAATTCGAAGAGGAAGATCCGAGAAGTGCCGGGGAAGCCCTTGCGCGCTACGGCGCCGGGCTGGATATAGCCGCATGAGCCATCGGAGCAGGTGTCGGAGGAAAAGATGCTGAAATCGGCTTTGCCGGAGACGGGAGCGTCGGCAAGGATGGTGGGTGATGAGGCACCGCCGTCGCCATGGCTGTTGGCGAAGGAGAGCGAGGCGCCCCAGGCTTCGGTAAACACGCCGGAGCCTTGGCCGCCGAAGTTGCCCATGAAGGTGAGGTGCTCGGAAGTTTGGCTGGGGGCGTGGTAGTAACCCTTTCGCTCGTAGGAGCCGCCAGCGCCGGGGAGGTAGAAGGCGAACTGTTTGAGATGAAGAGGGCCGTGGAAGTGCATGGAGATCTGGTTGTGGGTTGTTAGTTGATGTTAGGTCAGGGAGTGGCAGGTGAAGGATGACCTACAGGCTCGTTGAAGGGGGCTAAATCTCCACTGAAGGACCTCGGAGCCATATCACAGCGCTTGGTGTCCTTGTCTATGGACGTAACGGCCTTGTACTGGCCAGCGGGAGTGTTGACGTTGGTGTAGACGACTTGTTGAACGTTTTGGCAGAAGTGGCTGCCGTTCTCATCCTTATCGTGGTCCTTGCAAAGGTCCTGGCTGCCGGTCTGCATTCTGGGCTCGTCGGGGCTGTCGGGTGTGACGGAATGGGGGTCGAAGACACCGGAGTCGGGAGGGCCGGCGTGGGCGCGGGGGAAGAGGCCAGCATGGGAGCGAGAAGCAAGACCGGGGTTGGAGACGAAGGACAGAGTGCTGTTGATAGCGACCGAGTTGACGAAGGTAGCAAAGGCGAAGAGGGCCATGAGCGCCATGATGATTCTAGCCATGTTGGACTTCATGGCGTTGTTGGGTGGTCGACTGTGGTCGGCCTTGCTTGTTCGAAGTTGGGGTACCGCTGTCCTCGAAGGGTTGATATTCTCGATATCCGAGTTGGCGACGGTGAAAAGGAGTTCAGAGGGGGGGAGAATGGGGTGCTTTTATACTAATCCTGGAATAATTCCACAACTCCACCCAAAATATCCAAGTACACTTCACCAAGCCATCGCCAGCCGTTGCGACCACAAGTGAAGGGATCTCCAACCTTGCCAGCCGTCCACAATTCAGTTTGTCCAGAAGTTCGGGACGGAAGTGGACCAGAAAGCGGGAGTGAATGGACATTCCAGCTCGAAAGCATGGGCCTCATCCCGTAACCTCTATGCCAAGATATCATCGAGTGTTCCAGACTGAGCGGTCGAGGAGGTGAAGGGACCTTCGGATCCGAAGGTTCGGGGTGTGGGGACTCTCATCCCTGGACAACATAGAGACGTCGAGTGAATGGGTGAAGTGGAAAATCTCAAGTATCTGGGGATCCGGTTGCCGCTCGGCCTGCCGTCCGGCACGGGAGATCTCAGGGGTTCCGTTTCTCTGACAAAGACTGCGGCAGGGCGGCGTGATATGACGGCTCCGGAGGCAATCAGGATGGATCCTTTGTCTGTCGGCACAACAGATCTCCAGGATAAAGCTGACAATGGACAGAATACTGGGATAAGATACCGAGAAAGTTAATGAAGGGCTCAAATTTTTAGTTGAAAAAGCGAAGGGCTTGGTCGGCAACGACTTGGGCAAGCCCTTGAAGTCCCTCCGAACTTGACCATTATGGTGTTCCGGGACCCCTGAGCTTTCAAAGAAGGTCCTCGGCCAATACTGAATTGTTACCTATAAGCAACTCCTAGCGCCTTTAAGAGATGCTTGGCCACCACATCAATGCACACAGGAGCCGAGGCTCTACAACCGTGCCCCTAATTACTACGGCTGGTGGAAGCCTCATGAAGGCGGCTCATACATACGAGCTTGAAGGATACGGTTGGGGAAGCCAGTCTAGGTCCGATTTTGTTTGTGATCAAGCGAGACGTTGGTGTACTCATGGGAAGTCTTTCCAGATCTGGGGATAGCCCATGTCGTTCTATTGTGAAGCCCACTACTCCAAGTGATTCCAAGTCGGTTCATTACGCGCGAGTGTTCTGAAGAACTCTGTAAATAACTGGAGATGGGAACGAGATAGCTTCGGTGTCATGTTCGCGTGCCAAAACATGCTTCGGGGTCTTTGCATTTGCAGATGAAGCAGAGAAGTCGAACAAGAGAAGTCAAAACCGGAAGCGCTCTCACGTTTGGATCTTGCGTCGCCACTTCCAAGACCATTTTCACCCAAACCGCTGGTACGCATCCTCCTATGTCTCCCACAGCTTTGGTCATGACTATCCGTAGGTAGCGGAGGACCGCTCGCCATCATCATCATCATCAAAAGTTGAGTAGGTACTTCTGACAGTCCCGCGGTCCTTGGTAGCCGGCCGATTCTTCATCCGAGCCTTCTCGACTGATCCTGATCGGTGGGGCTCGATGCGGAACTCAGAGGCAGAGGAGGGTGGATTGGGAATTGACGGACTCGCCGGGTTACGACATCTACGACCGACGGAGGGGATCCCATTGCCTATGGTGTCAACGATGCGAAATCTGCCGCCGCGGAGGTCATTGATGGTCGCTCCTACAAGTATGTGCTCGGTCTGGGGCAAGGAGAAAGTGTGGTGTGCGATGTTTTAGTGTTGTGGTGATGACGCTACGAAGAACAGAAGCAACGACCGATATTGGAAGCCGCATGTCGGTAACATAAGTGCACTCCCCGCCTGAAGGCAAGAATTGAAGTCAAGCATTGCATGATGCGAGTTTTCTGCAAGTCAATACAACAAAAGCGATTTCAACATCCATGAAAACGAAAATATGTTAAAGGGAAGTGCCATTGAAATTCCTACTGCGCGGGGTATCTCGAAAACAAAAACTCCCAAACGCCTACGCTACCTATGCTGACCATTGCACCCTTCCTTCCCCCGTATTTCTTAGACTCGTCCGTCTCTTGCTGTTCGTCTCGAGTACCCCTTAGTGATTGGGATAAACGTACTCCGAAACAAGGCCGCTCTTGGCCTTGAAGCCCTCGACTTGACTGGCCGAGAGCGAAGCACCAAAACGTTCGCCATTGCTGGCGCCCATGTTCTTGATGCTCACGGTGCCACCGTTGGTGGCATCCATGACAAGAGCGACCTTGATCGGGCCGCCCGTCGGACGCTGGAAATAGTTGGCATCTCCAGCGGACTTGCCATTGTCTCCCAGGTGGAAGGTGGAGAGCGCCTTGTTTTGACCTGGAGCTAGGATTTCGAAGACATCGAGCTCTCCACAGCCCGACTTCCAACAGTTGCAATCGAAGTATTGCGCCGTGTTGGGGATCCTTGAGTTAAGTAGCCAGATGGCGGGCTTGTTGCCATCGTCGCCGTTGTGCGCGGGCTCATCCGGCATGGAGAACTCAAACAAAAACACACGAGCAGATCCCGGGAAACCCTCTGTGGACGGAAGTGATTAGTAGCTGGACTTGGAGAAATGAGAACCGACAGAGAACATGAGAACTTACTATAAGTGACGGCACCTGGACGCCTGTAACCGCAACTGTCATCGCACGGCTGGTCCGTGGTAACAACAAACTCGGAGTGGGACACGAGAGGAGCATCGTGGATGGTTTGGGGCGAAGAAGCTCCACCGAGACCGTCGGCAGAGGAATATGCCAAGGAAGCGCCGAAGGGGCTGTAGGTAAAAACGAATTCATTAGCTTGAGGTATCTTGGAAGGGTTCATGAATGGCATCTTACCCTGAGACAACACCAGAACCGGCACCACCGCGGTTGCCGAGAAACATAATTCCATTGCGAGTCTGGGTAGCGGCGTGGTACTCGCCGATGCGGTTGTAGGAACCCGCCACCACCGGGAAGGTAGACCGAAAATTGTTTAAGGCGCAGAGGCCCACGGAAGATCAACGACAACTGGGAAGAAAAGAAGGTTAGCATCTCTCGGACAAGTCTTAGGACACGGGGCATCAAGCTGGATATATGCTTACAGGCTCATTGTAGGGAGCTAGGTCTCCGCTGAACTGCCTAGGGGTCTTGGTGCAAGCTCCGGACTCATTGTCCATGAACGTGACGGCATCGTAAGTACCAGGCTTGGCCACCTTGGTGTAAATGATCTGGTCTACCTTTTGGCAGTAYCAGTTGCCGATGTCCTCTTGATGTTTGTGGTCGCGGCACAGGTCGTCGGAAGAGGTGTCAGGGACGTTCAGGTGGGGATTGAAATCCGGATCGGTATCATACGGAGAGATATCGCTCTGGCGAGCGACGATGGACGAGTTACCGTGAAGAGAGAGGAGACCGGAGCGAGACACAGACGAAGAACCATCGCGAATGACGGCGAATGCGTTGGCACCAGGAATGGTTCCGAAGACCAGGAAGGCCACAAGGACCTTGAAAACGTTGAGAATCATGGTGGGATTCTCGAGCGTGGTGGTCGTTGATGAAGTGTTTTGGTATCACTGCTGGCTTGAGTGGTCTTGCTGCTGTGGAAGAAGGGGAAAGTTTCGTGGTAGGAGGGAGAAGGGGTCCTTTTATGGTATCCCAGAAAATATTCCAGATCCCCTTCACCACAGAGAAATTCCAGGTGGATCCAATGGCTTTACCATTCACTCTCGCAGCCAAGACGGGAAGTCAAATGAAGTAAACGGAGTGGTTGTCCTGGTGAAGCTATCTTGGTCTGATATATAAGGCGAGAAGTCTCCACTTGAGAAGGTTTTTGGCCCTTTACTCCCCGTTCCCACGCGGCAGAGGTGGGGAGGAGGCGAGGGATAAGGCTTCGTCCGAACTTCTGGAGTCCCTTCACAATGATATAGAAGCTCTCGTGCGAAGCTCGAAGAATATTCCAACTGATATCCAAACGGATTTTGACTCGACAGATTGGGAGAGCACGTACCCGGACCGCTGGTCGTCCACTTCACTGCCCTACCTTTCACCGGATTTTGTTTCTGTGGTCCCAATCTACCTTCCGGTCTTCTCTTCACTGACAGGTGCCCACATTTCCGTCAAGATCTTCGATGACAAGATGACTTTCGCCTGGCAAGATCAGTCTGCGGGCCGTCAAACCTTATACCGACGGCGACATCGCTTCACCCAATAAGTGACTTTCATGGTATCGAAGCCAGACTTGATAAGAATATTGTTTCTATCTGGCGAGGGTACGGATGAGACGATACGTAGTGGACGTATTTATAGGTACCCAGTCTCTGCACGGCAGAAGGGCAGGAGAAATTCGAACTGGTTCTCTTTCGTTCATCTGTTTGGTAGATACAGTCACTTCCCTCATCCAGGGGTTTGATAGGCATGTTTGTTTTGGTCTTGATGGCTAGAGTCAAGCCAGTGTGTTTTATTTCCATGTTCGTCCAATACTTCTATGGATGAACAGCTCCTTGGGAGTCAAGAATCCTATTATTCGGTTGGGTAGGTATCAGCCAACGGATGACTGCCGTGGTTGATATGCCAACGAGCGCAGCCAGCTAGCAGGGACAGCTAAACACTCACCGGTATCGCGGCTCTGAGGAACCCGGTCGCGACGATTGTTCTCCCTATTATAACGATGGGCTTGAAGGCATCTAAAATCCGTCATACTGTAATATCTTCGCTGCTGAAACAATGATTGCTCGTCAAGTGATGCCCGTCCATCTGTTAGGGTGATTTCCCCTTTTGCTGTTGCGGCTGCACATCATGTTTTCCAGTCACCACAGCAATCACTTGTGTCATAGTCATAGGTACCATCATCTGCCATACGGATTGGTGGCAACCTTGGTCCACTCTTAGGCGTTGCCCATATAGATCAAAACGGTTCTCCCAGTCCCTGTCTGGTTCTTCCATCTGCTAGGCCGTGGACATATCTGCAGATAACTCCTCTGGGATTTCAAACCAAGAAGGATGGTGAAGGGACCTTCAAGTGTCTGTAATAATCCTCCCAAGATCCCGTCTTCACTGTCTCTCGACTTCTTGGCATCCGAGATCAACCCGCTTAAAATCTGCTCAAAACACAAAAAACTGGGGCCTTCAACCGTCGTGATGCTCGGCAGATGTGGGCCGTGGAGGTGAATGGTAAATGGCGGCTCCCGGATTGGCATTCTCCGTCTGCTGGTCGGTTTGGTGACAGCTGTAAGTCTCCCTTCACTGTCGACAGGAATACCGGTGTGGGGTTGAGGCTCAATCTGAGGATGGTTTCGACCCTTCACCTGGACGATAACGGCATCCGAATCCGTCGAAACCTTATCGTTCGTTTGGCGGCTGGCGATGGACAGTGAAGTGGGAGATCCACCAGGAAGTTCCAGCTGTTGATCCACTGGAGAAGTATTTATAGATACCCTTTTGCTACTCCCAACCCCGTTTCTACTTTTCGAAACTACAGATTAGCACAGATCTCGAACAGCCCTAGTGATCAGCAAAGCTTACGATCTGGTCTCCCATAACCCGAGACTGGAACTCCTTGCCCTCCAGCCTCCATCATGAAGTCCACCATGTACTACATGGTCCTCACGGCCTTGATGGCCCTGATTACCCTAATGGGAGTCACCACCGGTTTGACCATCAACCGCGACATTTCTGGTTCCAACTCTACCGGCGCCCCTCTTAACATCTCCATCGGCGGCGCCATCAACCCCATCGGCACCCCCGTCAACGGTCTTCCCTCCTCCGGTCTTCCCTCTTCTGATCCCTCTTCTGGTCTCTCCCGTCGCTCCTACCGAAAGTCAGCCCCCTACGCCGACCCCCACACCGTCGACCCCATGATCTTCATCGAAGCCGACGAGCTCTGCAAAGATCACAAGACGTACGAAGATGGAGATTACTACTGCCAGAAGGTCGACCAGGTGATTTACACCAACGTGGCCAGCAAGGGCGAGTACAAGGAAGTGGTGTATATAAACGAAGACACGGGCGAATGCCGTTTTGCGGACGTCAACCGTACATTCTCCGGTGACCTTGCGCCGTTTAACGAGCCTGTGAGTTCCCTTTCCTTCCCTCCCTTCTCTAACCATCTCCATATCCGAAAAGCATTGCTGATAGACGTCACAAACAGGTAACCCTCATCTTCCGCGGCCCAATCCACCTCAAACAGCTCGCCATCTACTACCCCTCCGGCTCCGGCACCTTCTCCCGTAACCACTACTACAACGCCGCCGCCCAAACCTCTCAAGGTCTCACCTTCCTCGGCAACCGGGGCGGCGAAGGCTCCGGCGTCGTAGGCGGGCACTTCGGCGTCAGTCTTTCTTACATCAACTCCCACGCGGACGGCGGCGCTGCTTCTGCTCAGGTATTGGCTAATGAAGTCATCACCGGCGAGTTCCTCGTCATGACAGACCAAGATTGCGATTTTGCCTCTTGCGGGTACGTCCGCCCCGGTTCCATCGCCAAAAAGGGCTTCCCGGGAACCGACCGTCTCTTCCTCCTCGAATTCTCCATGACCCACACAGCCTCCGACCTGCCCGCCATCTGGCTTGAAAACGCCCGTGTCCCATACACACAACAATACGGCGGGTGCTCATGCTGGGACACGGGATGCGGCGAGTTCGATATCTTTGAGATTCTGCATGCGGGGTATGAGAGGGCAGAAACGACGTTTCACTTGGATCCCCCGGCTGGAGACGCGAATTGGTTCCAGAGACCGGTTGATCAGAACGCCCCCCATCAAGGTGGCGGTCTGGTTTGATCCAGTCGATGGCGGCACGGCGAGTGTCAAGGTGCTGGGAACTAGTGACGGCGTGGAGTTTGGTGGGCAGTTGAATGCCGGTGAGGTGGGAGAGTTGAAGAGGCGCAGTGATGGTGTTGTCAGTGAGACCGATTATGCTGTCCGCCGTGGTCAGGTTTTCTGAGGAGCCGTAGAATAACGTACAGTTTTTTTTTTTGCCGGGAAGGGCGACTGGCCGAGTCTAGCAAGTACCTAGAAGGCTTCCTGCTCGTGGCCAAAAGGTAGGTATTTCAAGAGATGGATGAGGCGCCTTTGCGTTCGGGAGTTCGTTGGCTTTGGTGATACCCATAGATCAGTTAGGTTCTAGCTCCGAGTCATAATATCTCTGAGTATCCTCCGTTCAGGTTGACGTGAATATGGTGAACTGGTGTCTTGGTGAAGGAATCGTTGAGTGTCGAGGCAGTGTCTGTTATCTCGCAAGGAAAATGCCGTGTTGCTACTGTAGAGGTAGGGTTAGGGGTCAATGAGAGGTTTCTGACACTCCCTCACTTTTGCACCACGGAATATGTCAATGAACGTGGAAAAAAGCAGAAATGTGAAAAATGAGTTGATTCATGCCCATGAATGCATAATATTTCAGGATGTGAGCATACCTCTAATTGGGAAACATAAATGCAATAATGACCTAGAGACATAACCAAAAGTCTATTTGTCCTCTTCCCGATATATCGCTGTCCGGAAATTACCAAGCTGATTATAAGAAGGAAAAGAACACTTAGTCCAATCCCGGCGATGTCAGGATCGCTTTGGGACTTGGGACACGAATCGCATTTTCCGTAGTGCTCTGTACAGTTCCATTCGGCGTTGGTAATATTGTAGTAGAGACGGGTGCGTACCCCGTCGTCCGCCTCACGCCAACAGCGGATGGAATCCGAATCATTCATGTTGAGGTGGGTAGTGAGCCATCAAGTGGTTGAGCTTCGAAGGGAAAGCAAGGATCAAGTGGTTGCAGAACGAAGAACAAAGGATGATCAAATAAAACGGACAGGGACAGTGAACGTACGTTGGAGGATTAAGGTTATTTATCCCTTCTCCAGCATTGTATGGCGAACTCCCTTTCCCGGCCTCACGATTCCACACTCCAACTCATCCCTAGGTTCTTAAAGGTATGAACGACAGAGAAGGCTCAAGGAGCTAAGCTCAGAGTTGTGTCATTAGGTGGCTCGGTATGCTCAGCCCGGGGGGGCCGGGACAGCGAAAAACGAATAATGATGTGGGAGATCCCCGCTCTTGCTCTATGGCGTCCGACATGTCGGGCCACAGCGGCACTCGCTTCCGGCTTCCGACAGATGCAGTCTGTGCCCTACATGAGGACTCATCGGGCGAAGCCCAACAATCCTCTCTCTTCTTGATCAGCTTTAGTTGGGTAGAATCATCATCATCATCATCATCATCATCATCGGTGAGAGCCCATCTTCGTCAGCGCAGCGTTTCCACTCGTCAAAAACAAATGCAACGGTGCCTTACCTAAAACTTTCTTTCCTAAGTACACCCTTATTCAAATACAAACGTTTGGTCCGGAGCGACTCGGAACATTTCCAGATCGTCCGCCGTCTTCTCGATGGGTTGATTTGTTAACCAGTTCAAAAACTTGTCCGCCTTGGTGGATAATCTAGGAGAATATGGCAGGACGGATAGGAAACGCACTTTTGCGTCACACAGGATACGTACGATTCACTGCGAACCAGTCAGTCACCAGTCGAGGGGAAGATAGCAAGCCCACTACTTACCTTGTTGAAATAAAGAACGGCCCCAAGCCATCAACATGGCATAAGGCTGTGTGCTGTGTTACACACCATCGAGGCCATCCTTGGTGCGGGATCGGCCAAACAGAACGAATCGATGGATCAATTAGGCACCGGTGGCGTACTTGAGTGCTGGAGGACTTCGTTTCTATCATGATAGAAGAGAAACCAGAGAGTCAGTCGGAGATATACCACGGAAGGAACGAATCAACTAAGTGGTGTAAGTACCTACCTCTAATCGCAAAGGCACAGTCGTACCTGCCCGACTCCTCTCACCAGTCACTTCTCTCGCCTGAATGTACCTTTGACTCCCGCTCCTTTGTTTCCTAAAGCGACTAGAAATTGGGCAGGTGTTGTATGTGCCTGCGTCGCTCCCTCCGGTTGTTCGTAGCGCTGAATTACGGCAATCTTTGTTGTCCCTTATCGTTGATGGTAGGCCTGGGAAGTCCACCAGTAGTTAGGAGCCAAAACCAGAGTATCATATCTGCCCCCGGTGTGATGCTGTCATCTGGGCTATCACTGCTTCAACACCCTATATAGATATGTCATCGGTATGCAGCCGATAGGTAGTGAGTGTGGTTGGTTGAGGTGAATAGGGCGGAAACGCGTAGTCCGGTGTATCAAAGTTCAGATCTGTCTGACCTGTAAACCCTAGGCATCTCTGAGAGTGAGAGCTCAGTATCAACCTCGCCGACATCAAGATCCAAAAAATGCAGTGGCAAAAATGATAGTAAAAGCGAAAAACAACATGCTTGGTATTGGTATATTGCTAACAAACCCTCAAATCCTCAAAACCTTCCTTCTTCGATAATCCCCAAGTTTCAATGGGAGAAGAAATGACCTCAAAGGTCTCCTTCTCCTCGTATATGTATCTAAACCACCAACAAAGAACCAAAAAAAAAACCATGAAAAGAAAACAACACTTGGTATTTGTTTTTTCCGCCTGCCTGCCTGCCTGCCTGCCTGCCTGCCCCCACGCGCCCAGCGTATACCGTCCGGCCTCCCAGATAAATTTCAAACAGAAATGAAAAAGGGAAGAAGGGCAAGAAACATGAAGAAACGGAAGTAGAGTAAAGAAGAACTGAAAGTTAAAAAAAAAAAAAAAAAAGGTATATAGGAAGCCAGCCGATATAGATAGAGAGAATTAGAGTTTAAGAATTTGGTGGGTATTTCGGGGGGTATTTCGCGTCGTTTGTCTTTTTCCTCCTTTCCAACACAATGAACCAGTCAGCGTGACTTTCGCCAGCGACACGTACATACCACTAATCACTTTCTTCACTACCATCATCATTATCCATTGCGGCACCTCCGCTGCAATCAATGCACTGCTGAAAAGGCCGCAACTAGCGACGAGTGTAGACGGGGATGTTCCGACGAGGAGGAGGGCCGCCGCCGTTCTGCTCGGCGTTGTTGGTCAGCTCGGCGACGCGGGCCTTGATGCGGGCTACGCGGGATTCGATGGCTATTCCTGCATGTCAGCTTCTCTTTCCCACACAACTTATAGACAACAGAAGTTCACTTACTCTCCTCAGTACTGCTATACCCATCCAACTCAATCCTCGCCCTCGGCGGCTGAAGGCTCCTAGCACCATCAAGCGGCTGTCCATTGCCATTCGTCTTCTCCTCCTTCAACCTCTGCGCCGCGCGCTCGGCAGCGTTCTTGCGGATCTGGGCCCAGCGGTCCTGGGGGTTAGAGGTGGCGGGGCTGAGCGGGACGGGCTCAGGGCTGTTAGGAATGGATGAGACCGAGTCGGTGGCGGTCACCTGGGAAATGGGGCGCTCCCTCCTCACGGGCTTCTGCTCTTGAATATGAACAGGCGTGGGGGCGGGGACGGACATGGGGGCGGGAACAGCAGCGGCTTGCTGTTCCTCGACAGCTTCGTCCGAGGCAGAATCATCGGGCATGAAGGCGGGTTGATCGAGCAGAGGACCTTGGTTAAACTGGTTGACATGCTCCTGAGGCGGGGTGGCCTCGGTGGAATCTACCTGAGAAGTCTCTTCGATATCCTGCTGAGGCTGCTCATAGGTAGGCTCAGCGGTAGGAGTGGCAGGCAGAGGGTCAGTGATCTCCTCCCGGGGAGTTACGAACTGAGTTTCCTCACGTTGCATGGGAGGCTTCTCAGGGGTAGCCGGTTTGGGCTGTACGGGGACCGGCTTGCGAGTCTGAGCCTTTTCGTTGTTCGCGGCAAGCATGGCGTTGAGTTGATCAGGCGTGTTGTCAGCAATCTTTGACGACCTCTTAGCGCGACCAAACAGCTTTCTGAAACCGCCTCCGGTAGTCTTTGGCTCCTTGTGAAGCTTCTTAGACTTCTTGTCATCCACGGCCTCTGGAGAGGCCATAGTTTCACGGATGTAGTCGACGCTCTTGCGGACCAGGTCCATGCTCTTAGACTCCCTGGTTGGCGTAGCGACCGGAGTCTCCCGGCTGGCATTCGAATGGCGTTCTGCAGGATGGACCTCCTGAGGGGCCTCCACCGCCCTCTGCGTCATCTGTGCCTGTCCCTTTCCAGAATTCACGGTGTCAGGCGTTCCGGGATGCTCTGGCTGTGAATCCGACCTCCGGGACTGGACAGCCATTTGAGCTGCTGACTTTGGTGGCAGTTCGGGAGCACTTTGAGAGATATCGAACATGGAACTGTAGTCATTACTGGGAGCGTAAGAAGAGCCGTTAGTACCGCGGCCAGCGTTCGAGTCAGCCAAGTAGGCCTCGCGAATCGCGTCACGGTCCTGGTCGTACTTATTGGCCCACTGGACAGCTGGCGATGCGGCATTGAGAATGCTTGGCTGAAGGGTAAAGACGCTGCTCGTCTTCTCGGCCATGACTTCCGCGTCATTGCGTCCACGTCTTTGGGCAGTCTGAGGTTGCGACTTCTGCTTCTCCTGCATCTGAAGTTGATAGGCAGCAGCCTGGATCTTGGCCTGCTGATCCGGGCCGATGCTCGACTTGCTAACACCAATGGAACCAGTGGTGTGGCTTGCCTTCAAGTTGCCGTCTGGCTTCTCCAGCGCATTCTTGCCGGAGGTCGACTTTCTCCTGTTGAGGTTCTTGCCGCGGCGAGTCCAGCTAAAGAGACCCTTCTTCTCTGCGATATACGCACCCTCAACGACCTCAGGAGCAGCCCCTCTGACAATCTCCTCCATGACAAGCCAGCGCCCAGCGCGGATGAGAGTCTCGATAACTGCGCAACGGCCAAAGGCCGCTTTCCTCTCAGGGGTTTCTTCTGGGGCCAAACTGCTCATCCATACCCACCAGAAAGCGTCATCGAGGTCGAATCTCGTAATACTGGCAAGCTCACCGGGCTGCAGAGCGTCGTCGAACCTGGGCTTATGAGATTGAGAGCTCTTTTGACGGACAGTTGTCTCAATTGGCGGGAGAATCTTGTCAGGCGGAAGCAGAATGTTGTGAGAGCCCGGGTTCTTGTCTTCGAATCCTGAAGACAGGAAGTCGGCCCACGAAGGTGTTGTAGGCCTTCCCAGATCGGCATTAGCTGCAATTTGGGCTTTGATGGCCTTTTCGCGTTTAGCAGCCAAGGTCGCTTCATCGTCGGTGGAATCCTCCTCGATAGTACCTGAGAAGCCCATGTCCTCGAATCTTGACCACGAAGCATCCCGAAGACTAGTCGAGTGCTTTGAGCTCGAGACGGCCTGGGACTGATTTGCGGCAGAGACCGCTCTAAGGACTCTGCGACACTCCTCAGTCAAGGCCTGAACAGGGTCATCGTACTCGGAGAATTCTTTTAACGCCTTGTCCTCCTCGCGATACTGGAAGTGGTTTGCTCGTCGGAGAAGGGCAAATGGCGTAGGCGATACTGTCTCGACAATCATGGCAACCCTGTGAGTTGACGATTGCAACAAGGCCGGTCGCTGTGGTGGGTATTCGGTTTCCTGCAAAAGCTTTTGTAGCGATAAGGGGAGGGTCGAGATGGCGCCTAGGGTCGGGAGAGGCGCTAAAGAGCGGAGATAGGCGAAGAACAGATGGCTCGTCGCATCCGCGGCCTTTAGCCATGATTTGTAACCTCCTTCAAAGCCCTGGCCACCGTCGTCGTGTTCAAAAGCCCACCAAGCGGCCATGCGGGAGAGCTTTCGCCCTCCAAACCCGTTCATTTTACCATGTGCTGCAACCGCCGAGAGTAAATCGAAGAATTGGAAGATGATTTCGGTTCGGGCCCTGTTGTCGACGCTCAACGGGATAAATGTCTTGAAAGAGTCTCTGGCCATGTTGGAATCTTGTTCGCCGACCTTGAACAATTCGTATGAATCCCAACCGACGACACCTCCTTGCAATCGACTCCAGCACCACTTGATTACACCAGAAATAACCTGTACCACCATGGTCAGCACGGATTAATCGTAAGGACTTGTCTTGTCGGGAAAGCGCACCATGGGCTCGGTCATGCGCAGCTCCTGCTGGAGTGCCTCTCCGCGGATCGCTGGGCCGCCATTGTGTTTGTCGAAAAAGTGTCGCACAAAGGTGCGAACGGCGCTGGGGTCGGAGGTCGGTCGGAAGGGGAGCAGTAAAAATGGGATATCGAGAGCTGCAGATGGAAAAATAGTCAGCAATTGATCGGACGAGAGTCGGGATGCACAGATGCGATGGCATGCACGGGCGCAAAGGGTAGGTGCAGCAGGGTCCAGATTGATGTCATACCTCGCGACTTGAGCTCCTCGGTAGAGAGGGTGATCAGCTCAACCACCTCTTCGGGTTCAACGGTTGTGCGAGTCCAGGCGTCGGTCCATTGGGGTCCCTTGGGCACTTGCTCGGCGAAGGAGTCCAAGTCGGCGCCCTTTTTCTTGGACTTGGAGCCGTCCTTGTGCTTGAGGCGGGAGAACAAGCTGGGCATTGTCGTTTACTTTTTGGGGGTATGGTGTGTAATTTTGTTTGCTAGTCGAGGGTTGCAGGGCGAGACATTCGATGTAAGAGAAGAATAGCCGAATGCGCGAGGGTATCAGGGGCGTATGGGGGCGTATGGGGGGGTACTCGTCGAGGTATTGCTGCACCAGCGCAATTGAAAGAAGAATAAGAGATCCAAGACAAGACCGACTGGCGATGATGAAATGGAGAAAAGGGTGGGAAAAAGAAGAGTCGTATCAGATTTCCCTCGGGCGCGAAAGTCGAGGTGAGTGAGAGATGGGAAAGGACGGCGAGCAATTGGAGGCAAGCGGTCAAGGTGGGATGGGGGATGGATCCTGGTCCTAGGGGGAATTCTTTGCCGGCAACCTGACCTCGAGGACTGAGGTTGAGAATGGGAGAGTGAGGAAAATAGTGGGAAAAGATGATTGGGAAAGAGACTGGAGAAAAAAAGTTCAATGGATGGATGGATGGCACCGGTGACGAGTGGCAGAGACGAGACCGAGACGGGAGCGAGTCTACTAACGAAAGCGAGGTCCAAGTATGTAGCCCAGAGGGAAGCTCTTCAGGGGTTCCCATGCAAATGGCTTTTTGAGTGTGATGCCTGCAGGAAATTGGTCGTGACGGTAATTAACACCAAGAGCTGTACGTACAGATGCAGTCTCCGGCTGGTCTGCATCATGTCAGGTAACTTGCACCCTATCAAGCAAACTAACTACCTTAGCTTAGCTTTCCGAGGTTCAAGTTGCTCTCCGGGCAGCTCCGATGGATATCCAAAAAGGGACCTTGACAAAAAACCTGTCCAGCGTGATGAATTGTATCCGCTGTCCGTACCTGAATGGATGTAAGACACTGGTCTGTGCGCGGTGGGTTCTCTTCGGTGCATGCCGTCCTTGAACATCTCTTTTGAGGAACGCCATTTCCTCAAAGGGGTCAGGCTGGTCTCGTAAAAAGAGACAAGAGGCTGCACAATTGCAATAATTCCAAGGCATGGTGTCCAAAAGTGAAGTCAGGTTTGGGTTTAGTCGATCCGGGGCTGAAATGGGCTTGATGGGCTTCCTGAAATGACGGCCCAACCCCAACTGGGCGCCCATGTCCATGACCTTGTTCTCGTCCTTTCCTCTGAGAGTCTGGAGGAGGCTTTGAGCTGGATATCACCAACACCCAGTAAGATGAACTATGGCGGATGGTGCACCGTGGGGGAAATTGACACGGGGGCGCCTTGGGATCTTCTCCACTTGGTGCCTTCTGCAGCCCAGTTTGTCTCTGGAGTGCAGATTGTGCAGGTGCCTGGTCGAGGTGGAGGCATGCTCATAAGCTCGCTGTGGAGCTGGAGCCTTCCAGGTTGGTCCGAAACAGCGCTGTTCAAGGCGAGACAGGCGCTGAAGGGACAAATAGGTGACCCCGCCATCGTCACTGCTTGGTTTGTGCCTGCACCTCGCTTCATCACTCGTGCAACAACCTTCACCATGGTCCGTAAGACATTCAATCAATATCCTCGCTTCCAGCTGCTGAGGTCAACTGGACTGCCGGTCTCGCTCGTCTCGGGAAATATAATTCTCGGCAAGCACCCGGGTCACAGATGAAAGCCGAAGCCACAGCATTCATATTTTTTTTTGCTTTCCAGACAACATCATCAGCCCATCAGCAAGAGGATCCTCCAGACTCTCGTCTCCATCTCCCACGCAGCACAACAGAATCAGGAACAACGACGTACAGCATCAGCAGTACTGCATTCAAATCACAGCATCGGGCGTACCATGATCCTGCCGTGTGACTGGGACGAATCAAGCCTGAAATGCTGAGTAGGTACTGACTCGCAAGCTGTGACAGTCATCCCATCAGTCATCAGGCCAGTTAGGGTTTCGCCTTCCTTCCCCTTTCTCCTCTCCTTGGCTCTCTTTTTCTGCTCATCCGATTATGCCGTTGGCGACGAGATCCTTCTTCTCGCCCCGGATACTTGAATGCATGAATGAGAAGCTGCCACCTCATCCGTCACAGGAAACCATCGATTTCGCGCTGCCAGTGGTCTGCGAGGTCGATGATGGACGGTCAGCTTCATTGGTCCTTTGTTTTAAACAAGCTAACCTTCTCTGCGTTGGCATGGCTTTCCTTGTCAGGCCTGGTAATCCTTGTTCAATACGCACAGGTTGCGGAGCCGCTCTTTGAGGCTATCGCTATCACACAATGGGTTGTACCTGTTGTGTTGCATGCGGGAAGACTTCACCTTTTCCTTCATGCCTCGAGGGAAGACCAGGGAAAAAGAGCTCACTAAGAGCTCCAAGAGCTCTCCTTTTCCAGTTTATCTTCCCTGTCCTCCACGTTTTCAACTCTTCKCCAAAGCTTCCAGCTTCTATGGAGACGATATGCAACGACAATCACCTCCGGATTCTCAGCACTAAAAAATGCACCAAAAATGCACGTCTTGGTGCCGCTAGAAGAGCAGCGCTGTCTGGGATTAATTAGCGTTCGCCGTCCCCGGCAAAAACACCACTCGATTCGTTCTCCTTTCTCCCGTCGATCCTGGTGTCCGTTCGGAACCGCTGCGCTGGTAATTGTCTCTGCGTTTACTGAAACACGTTATTGATTGTTCAAGGAACTCTCTGTTACCATTCAGTGTTATCTTTCTTACTCCACCAAAGATTCCTGTTTTCCTCGCAACGCTTTTGCAATTTCTTCTCTTTTCCGCTCTTCTCTTGGGTTCAATGAGCTCCAAAGGAAAAAGAAACACCAGCCAATCAAACACCTGGACTGGGCGGGTGACTTGCCACTTAGAGGAACTCCACTGGTTTCTGAGCTTAGGGGATCTACGGCCTAATAACCGAGGCGTCTAGGTGTGTCCCATGTCCCTAGCCATATGCGTTGTTGATCATGAAGAACGTTGAGCGATGCATGGCTCACATGGGTTTGTCGAAAGAATATTCCATCGTGTGTAATTATCGTCTTCTGGGCTTTGATCAAAGGACTGGGCAATCAACCGACGATCAGTTGTCGGAGCACCTCCTTACACCGAATCACCAAAGTCAAGACATACCAAAATGGCTTTGAACAGTTGAGCGTATTTGTTTGAAAAGAGAGCCGTGAAAAAGATGTCGAGCTTGAAAGTCAGGGACTGCTCACTTCCTCGATTCTTTGCAAACCACGATCTCGCAGCCGAGACAAGGACGCTACACAGGGGGTCCCAAACGTCGCTCCTCTACGTTACCAAACCATCGCTTTGCAGCGACCTGCCGGCCACAAACTGGATGGATCTGAGGTTAGGAGGGGAATATTACCCCTCAGCGTGAAAATATCGTCGTTTCCCTGTGGTTGTTAGTGAAACCTGACATCAGTAAAGAGCATCATCCTGCCTATGCGATTGCTCAGACAAGGTCTGCCGTTATCACACCAAGTCCAGAACTGCATCACCCATGTGTAGCTTCCTTCAAAGCTCTCGCAAACTGCTTTGATCCAAGTCTTGGTTGCTGGTCAACAACTCTAGTTCTGAACTGATTGATGACAAGATCTCGGGGACCCCGGTGCTCATATTCACTCCAAGACATGCAAGTGAACACCCGCTCCTCGTACAACTCGGTCGCCTCTCCTCTAGCTGAGATGACGTGCGTTGTGTACGAGTGTGTGTTACAACACTTGAGTTGTTAGCAGATGGAGGGCAAACAAAGATAATGGTGACGGGCGATAAGTGGTAACTCTGATGCGATACACAGTCAGCGGTGCCGGGCGCGGGACCTCCACCTCTTCCGTAAAACCCGAACCGGATGTCGTTTTAAGTCCGTCGAAGGAAAGTCGGAGCAGCAGTCTGCAATCAAGCTCGTCTCAATTCCAACCCCCCTGTGCATATGTGGAAGGGAGTTGGATGCGAGGAAAAGAGAAGCAATTCTGATCATGTCACAAGGAAGAAGAGAATATGCAGGCCAACAAGGTCCCCGTCTCCACCAACTCGGCCGGCAAGCGCCCGATTTCGGCGGCCTCAGTGCTCCACTCCCGCTATGTACCCGGCGGGGCCAGCTCCAATGCGGAGCGGATCCGCTTTCAACAGCATCGGTGGGGCCGACTAGGGTTTTAATTGAACGATGACGCCAAAAGTCGCGTCTTTTGGAGAAGCAAACGGAGGAAGGAACTTTGCTTTTGTTTTCGCTAGGGATTGGAATTGTTGAATTTTCCACTCGGAGGCTATCAAATTGGGGTCTCGACTTCACTCCGCCGACTCAAAAGACAACATCTCTTTCCACTCCATCAAGACCTTCTCACAATCACGGCTTCAAGAAACTCCACGACCTTTTTAGGCCACTATTTCAAAAGCCAGCGTCTCTCAACTCTCTCCCACAACCTCAACCTCACCTACAAACCACCACCACCTCCTCCCACATCCAGAACAATGTCCACCCTCAAACGCAAAGCCGGCTCCTCCCAGCCCGGCTCCTCCGATGCCAAAAAGCCCAAACAAAACGGCAACATCATGTCCTTCTTCGGGGCACCCAAGCCCGGCGGCCCTCTCAATTCCAATGCCTCTCCCACACCCACAACCACAACCACTCGATCGACCACCCGCAGCCAGAGTCAGCTCAGCAACAGTAACAGCAATGCTAGCGCTAGTGCTACCCCAGACCCTGCCACCGTAACCAGCAAGTTCAACAAAGAGAAATGGGTAGCCTCTCTCACGCCCGAGCAACGCGAGCTTCTACAGCTGGAAATCGACACCCTCGATGAGAGCTGGCTGGCCCATCTGAAGGAGGAGATAGTCACCAAGGAATTTTTGGATTTGAAGCGGTTCTTGAAGAAGGAGTGGGAGACTAAGACGATTTTTCCTCCTAAGGAGGATATTTACAGCTGGTACGCCCACTACCCTCCTCCCTCTCAGACTTTCCCCTCTCATACCCTTCCTTTTCCCCCTCGTTTTGTTTCTTTTCCACCCAGATGTCGACTAACACCACTCGCACCACCAGGTCCCGCCACACCCCCCTCCCCACCGTCCGCGTCCTCATCCTCGGCCAAGACCCCTACCACAACCACAACCAAGCCCACGGCCTCTCCTTCTCCGTTCGCCCTCCCACCCCCGCGCCCCCCTCTTTACGCAACATCTTCATCGGTCTTTCCCGCGATTACCCCTCCTCCTTCATCCCTCCCCCTGCCAAAGGCGGGTTACTAACCCCCTGGGCCGACCGCGGCGTTTTGTTACTCAACACCTGCTTAACCGTGCGCGCGCACGAAGCGAATTCGCACGCCAACAGGGGGTGGGAAAAGTTTACCCAACGAGTGATTGATCTGGTGAATGAACGGCAAAAGAGGGGGGTGGTGTTCATGGCGTGGGGAGCACCGGCGGGGAAAAGGGTGAGTAAGGTGGATGAAAAGAGGCATTTGGTGTTGAGAAGTGTCCATCCTAGTCCGTTGAGTGCGCATAGGGGGTTTTTTGAGGCGGGACATTTTAGGAGGGCGAATGAGTGGTTGGAGACGAGGTATGGGAAGGGGGGGAGGGTGGATTGGAGTTTGGTGGAGGGGAAGTCGATATTTGCGGACGAAGAGGAAAAGGTTGATGGGAAGGGGGAGAAGAAAGAGGCGAAGGGGGGAGAAGAGGATGATGATGAGTTTGAGGGTGGAGAGATCTTTGATGAGGAGGGGTTGAAGGAGGTTGAGGCTGTTGTTGAAAAGGTTGAGACTGAGGAGGGGAAGGTGGAGGAAAAGACGGATTTGGTTGTGAAGAAGAAGGGGGAGGGGAAGGAGGGTGATGAGAATGATGTTCCTGAGGAGCAGACGGAGAAGATGGAGGAGTGATGTTTGGGTGTTTGGATGGGCCATTGGCTTGCACATATTTGCATGCGAGGGCTGGGTTGCACATGTTGTCTATACCCATGCGGTTGCTGTGTGACAAGGAGCCAGTTTTTCATTGGACATGGGCGAAGGATACTATATGCTTCGGTTCTTCAGGGTCGGTGTTCGGAGTTCTGTGTCATTATTGTTCTTAGGTCTAGCTCGGGTGAGTTTACATAAGAGCATCGGGATAAAAAGGCGCTCGTCATAGCTCAATGAGGCCAAGTATGAAGACAACCTAGGCCACGATGTTGAAACCATGTAAATACGATAAAACTCCTATGTACCGGCACCTTTCTGATGCCACTGGATGGTCATAACAGACAACGACCTCTTTTATATCCTCCCTCTTTCACACCCCGAACAACCAAGACTTTCCTCTCGCACAATCATCACTTCCCCATTACCCTTCAATTCCCTCCCCTAGTCTAACGGGGCACTCACCCCTTCCAAGCCAGCCACCCAAAAACCCCCACCACCATCCACGCCACCCTCCAAACCGTAGTCCACAGTTCCGTCACCACCACCCCCATCGCCGTCTTCGGCTTCGGCTTTTTCCTGCTCTGCTTAGCCCTCCACTTCGAACTTGTCGACGCACCATAATAAAGATCCTCCTCATTTTCCCCCGGGATCTCAATCCTCGGTTCATGATGATGGTGTTTTCCACCCGCCCATGACCACCCCTTGGTAGACTTATTACTATTACTGTAAACACTCGATTTCCTACTTCTCCCACTACTTCCTTTCTCGTGGCCATTCCTGGGACTGGTTTTCCTGAGTGAAGAACTGACTGACCCAGTCCTGGTCCTTCGTTCTCCCGAAGTGCCGGAGGAGCCGTATTTCGAGGAGGCGGAGTACCCAGCGGAGGGGAGGTTGTATTCGTCGTAATCTTCTTGCTTGGCTTTGAAGACGGGGAGGATATTGATACCACTCGGGTGGCTATCGGCGTCGAGGTCGAGGGCGAATCTGGGCAGGTTGAGGACGGGGACCAAGAAAGCGCGGATGGCGAGGAGGATGATGCAGAATATGCCGAGGCCGATGTAGTGCAGGTAGGTGCTGATTTGGTTCGGGAGGAGGCAGAGGTGGGTTTGGATGGTTGGTTGGCCGTCACCTGCCAAGGGCTTGCCGGTGACTGGGTCGAGGGGGTTGTATAAGCTGACCATTTGGAAGCCGGGGGTTGGGACGCCCATGGCCATGCTGATGGATTTGACGGTAATTTCGCGGACTGATCCTTGGTTGGCCGCGTGCACTACTTCGCAGTAGTCGTGGTCGTCGCCGGAAAAGGCGTGGATGACGTTGCCGATTTTCTCGATCAGGCTTATGGACTGCTTCTCGTCGAGGACGTTCTGGTATTGGTAACCTCGGAACACGGAAATGGCGTTGCGGTGGTCGGGGATCACGGGCTCGGTCTGGCCCTTTGGCGGTGGTGTAGGGGGCCAGTGCTCGCGCTTCGGGCCGCATGGGGTGCCGGGTGGTCGGTAGAGCGGGACGTGGGTGAGGAGGACTGTGGGGAGGTCGGGAATCTTCTGGCTGTTCTCATCGTTGACAAGACGCGGTTGATCCTTGAAGTTGGCCTTGTTGAGCTCTTCGATCCTGTGGTGGAGCTTAACCTCGGGAACCTCTCCCCTCAGATACCGTAGCTCCTTCTCCACAGCCTTTTGCTTCGTCCACTTCACTTGGTTGATAAAGTGTTCCGTCGGTTTGTAAATAGGCTGTACATCCTGCCTGGCAACCTCCGACAGGCTAGCAGCGCTCATCGAAACCGTATCGACCGAAACAAACGTATGGTTTCCAACTACATCCACCCGGTTGCCCTCGCCAAAGTACGCCTCGAACCTGTTTCTCACGGGAAGCTTGATCTCAGCTCCAAAACCCAAGTCGTGGTTCCCCGGCAGGCTGGCAATCAGTTTCCTCCTCCTGTGCTCGTTCTCCGGTTTCTGTCCCGCCTCAAGCCACGGACTAAAGAAGATCTCGCCGAACCTTGCATACTCCTTCAGCCAGTAAAACTCGTTGTATTTCTTATTCCAACTCTTCAAGTATTTTTGCTCGTCTTTCGGATGCGGACCCCATTCCGGGTCTCTAAAGTCTCCATGTGCCGTCTTCCACTCCCGTCCGCCGTCGAAAAGATCGCCCAGGAAGAAGATGGTATCGGGATCAAGCTGCGATTGCATCTGCGTATACGATCGGCGGATGTAGTTATCGACAATCGTCATCGTCAACGGGTTCAACGGCCACGGTCGTCCGGGGTACGAATGGGGGTCGATAAGCTGGGGATCGGCCACCAGAACGAGGTGGTGAGGGTTCGCGCCGGCGGGCTGGTCACAACCATTATTAGCCCTCCTCCATAGTCACCAGAGCACAGAACTATGTTGGTCTTACCCATCTCTCCCACTTCCCCCACTCACACTCCTCCACCGCCGAATGAAACACCCATCTCTCGCCCCAAAGCAAGACCACAATCCAAGCAGCCACCAGCAAGTGCGGGAAGCTGAACAGGCGGTTATACGTCAGATTCATGCGCAGCCGACGCCCGGCATTGACGAGGGCCGCCCAAGCCATAAACCGACCGCGTTCCCTCCAGAAGCGCCAGGCGGAGCGGGACGAGTGAGCGAGGAAGGCGCGCAGGTCGTCGAGAAACGAAGTCGATTCGGAGCGGCGGTGTTTGGGTTGGAATGATGAGCTGCTGCTGCTGTAGCTGCTGCTGTAGCCGTAGCCCCCATTGCTACTATATGATGGCGCCATGATGGGGTGTCAGTGTAGCCATTCCCGGTTTGCTGTGTCAGGAAGTTTTTCTGTTTATGGGAGTAGGAGGAGGAGAGTTGAATGTTGAAACCGAATGGAACGAAACGAAACGTGGCAAGGCTTCGGTGTTGTTGATGTGGGCAATTCAGGGGTGTTTTCCCACTGCAGCGGAAGTGGAAATGGAGCTGCCGTTCTAGAGCCGCGGCGGGAGGGAGAGTGGAATTGTGGGTTCCCGCGTCTTTGCTGTGGTGGAGTTCAGATCAGTGGGTATCGGCACTCCACTATCAATCTGCAATGACGATGTTGGAAGTGGAAAGCAATATCGAATTTCAATGGAATTATCACAACCCGACATCAACAGAAAAGTGTTGTTGTTGTTGTTGTTTATGGAGACATTGACAGTTCAGCCGCTGCCGCCAACGAGGCAAAGTCCCGCCCTCTTCCAGCCTCTCGGCTTAAGCGGGGCCGCCTTGTGACCACTCAGGAGTCAGGAACAAAGATCCAAGATCCAAGACACGACGCCAGGGACTGCAGGGACGTCCAAAAAATCATAAAAAGGTAAACGCAATCGACGATCCTCAAGATAGAAAATGAAGGACGAGCAAAAACAGAAAAACAAAAAGCTAGCCCCACAAGATCGGGATTCGAACTCGCGACTCGACCGACCAGGTGGCAGCTTACGAAAATACCACGCATTTTCTGGACCCAGCGCACTACCACGTAGGCTACTGGACCGTGCTGGAAGGTCTACACTTTGGTGCTTATATGGATGGTCCTAGGGAAGGTCCTCCCGCTAGAAACCTGGGACCCAGGAACTATGTAGCGGTATTTCCTTGCATTCACAAAATGGGATGGGGAAAGTCAGTCTCGCTTTCAATACTGGAGGTTCAGTTCATCTGAAAGCTGATGCTACTTTTTTGTGGTTGGAACCGTTGGAAAAAAAAGGGTCGGACAAGCAAGGGGGTATTTCGGATCTCAGCGTGGGTACATGGGTCACTCTAACAGCCTGTTAAAGATTTTGGTGACGGTTCCCAAGTAACGCTAACACTTGCACCAACCATGGAAACCATAACCCACAACCCAAGACAAGAAGCGATCGAAGCGAGAGTTGAAACGCTTTTGGACAACCGAAGTCTCGACATGGGGGTAGGTATCAATCTCTTACTATAATTCAGGGTCTCCCTTTTTAAGGGGTCTTCTTCCTATCTTAATTTTCTCTTTTTTTCTTCTCCTTCCAAACAATCGCATTATGACGTCGCCCAGTCGCTGCTATCAAAATAAACGACACCGGGATAACGACACCCGACCGACACCAACGGCCCCCACGAATTCCGATTCTCCCGGCCATCCGGCACGCCTTTCCAAGGGAAGCGAATACGCAGATGACATTTTCACATTTTTCACACGTTTCCACATTCCGACAACATTCCTACCCTGACCACCCTGTAACAGCTGAAATCTAAGTTCCAAACGGACGGATTTTAAAGTGCCCGCCACACCGTCACGGAAGGAGACTCCCGAATAACGTGGTCATGGGGTTACCCTGCATCATCTTGGTTGGGTGTGTACCTCCTGTATATTGAAGAGAATAGGTAGGGAGGGAGGTAGGTACTTCTGATCGAGGTACCTTGGGGTAAGTAGAGTGTAAAGTATGTTCAGATTTTGGTCGAGCTATGTACAATATGCTCATTCTATGCACTTTGATGAAGTATGGACAGTGAAGAGGGTAAGAGAGAAAAGACAAAAGCGGAAGAGGAGTAAAAGCTGATTTGAACAAGGGAGCATCGCATATTGACGATGATGGGATGGATAAAGAAAAAGAGAAAACGAAACGCAATGGGGATATCCCCATTCAAATACGTATCGTACAAATGCTAGAAGCATTCAATCATTATCGGGACACCACCAGTTGCTATCAAAATCTTCAATCCCAGACCTAAAAGACCCAAGTAAAAGTCTGCTTAACCTCAAACGGCACAGAATACCTACACCATCACGTTAGCAATCAGTCCGGTCATCATCAAAAGAGTCATGAAAGAGCATGAAAATGCTGGGCAAAAAAACTCACTTAATATCCCCCGCCGAACTCCCCACCAAAACTAAAAACCTCCCCTCCTCCGCCACCCACCCCTTCCTCTCCGTATCATAATACCCCACCGCATACTTATCCAACTCAATCCTCAAATGCTTCGTCTCGCCCCTTTCCAGCGTCACCTTTTCAAACGCGACCAACTCCTTCTCCGGCCTAGGCAGTCTGGACTTCTCATCCCGGACATACACCTGCACCGTCTCGGCACCGTCCAAGTCTCCCACGTTGCTGATAGCCACGCACAGCTCGATGACTCCGTTCTGTGTCAACACGCGGCTGGAGAGGGAAGGACGGCCGTACTCGAACGAGGTATAGGAGAGACCGTGGCCGAAGGGGAAAAGCGGCGCAATCTTGGACCGGTCGTAGTGTCGATAGCCGATGTACAGACCTTCGCCGTACATGACCTCGAGGTTCTCACCAGGCCAGTTATGGTAGGCTGGTGTATCTTCCAGGCGCTTGGGGAAGGTGCAGGGGAGTTTTCCGCTGGGGTTACGCAGACCGAAGAGGACGTCGGCCAAGGCGTTGCCTGCTTCCTGGCCTTGGTACCACGCTTGCAAGATGGCAGGGACGCGATCGGCCCAGGGCATGGTGACGGGCGAGCCGGACTGGTTGACGACGACGGTGTTGGGGTTGGCTTTGACGACGGCTTCGACGAGGCGGTCTTGCGAACCGTTGTAGGGCAGGTCCATGGTTTGGCGGTCGTAGCCCTCGGATTCCCATTCGGCGTCGAGGCCGACGATGACGATGACCACGTCGGCGGCGGAGGCGGCGTCGATGGCTTCTTGCAGGTAGTCGACTTGGTCTTCTTCCTTGAAGCCGATGCGGCAGCCGCCGTAGCGGTGGGTCATGCCCATTTGCTTTTGCTTGGTGACGGGGCGAAGCTCGTTGGTCATTTCGACACGGAGTTCGACGGGACGGTTGGCGTCCATCTCGACGTCGACGAGGTAGTCGACGGAACCGTCGAACATGGCTTCGCCTTCTTCGGTCCAGTCCCAGAGGTCGAGGGAGAGCTTGCCGTTAATGTAGAGCTTGCCGGGACCGACGGACATATAAGAGATGGTGTGCTTGCCGGAGTGCTTGGGGGTGAGGTAGGTGGTGGCGACCGCGGACCATTCGGGGCCGGTCTGGGCGAGGGGAGCAGAGTCCCAGAGGAAGAGGTCAGTATTAGTTCGTCCCTGGATAGTCACAGGCTCGCCCTTGAACTTGTCACCCTTGAACCACTCGATAGTGACACCGGGCTTGCCAGTCTTGTCGGAGCAGTAAGGAGAGGCAACAGGGAGCCACTTGTAAATGTGGCAGCCCTGGGCATAGGTAACAGGCTTTTCGGCGACCTTGCGAATGCTTTCGAGAGGGAGGGTGGTGTAATAGGGGTTCAAGCTGGCACTTCCACCACCTCCAGCGATAGCTCGGTTGGCGTTGGGGCCGATGACGGCAACCTTGGTGGTCTTGGGATTGATAGGCAAAATTGAGCCTTCATTTTTCAGAAGGGTGAGACCCTGGATACCAGCCTCACGGATCAGCTCCCGAGTCTCCTCTCTGTCATCTTCCTTTTCCGCAGCCTCGGGCGTCAGATCGCTTCCCTTTGTGCGCTCGACAAGAGTGAGGACGTTCTCAGCCGCTCTGTCAATGTCAGCCTGGGAGAGTTCGCCCTTGTTCAGGGCCGCCATGACCTTCTCGTAACGCCATTTTTTGGAATGGGGGAACTCGATATCACAACCGGCCTTGATGGACTCGGCGGTAGAGTTGACACCGCCCCAGTCGGATATGACGGCACTGTGTCGGTGTTAGTGGATTTTGTAACCCTCAAGGAGAAGTAATGGTGGTCACTCACCCATCAAACTTCCACTCATCCCGAAGAACCTCCTTCAAGGTGTGAGTGTTCATGTCAGCGTGAACCCCATTTACGAGGTTGTAAGAAGACATGACAGCCCATGGTTTGGCCTCGCGAACGGCAATCTCAAACGGGCGCAGGTAAATCTCGCGGAGTGGCCTTTCCGCAATCACGGAGTTGACCGTCAACCTGTTTGTTTCTTGCTCGTTGCCAACAAAGTCTGTCTTATGTCAGCTTTATACCTCTTCGGATCAATAGACAGATGGTACTCACGCTTAATGGTAGCAGCCACCCCATTCTCCTGAAGACCCTTGATATACTGAGCGGCAAGCTTGCCAGTAAGAAGAGGATCCTCAGAGAAAGACTCAAAGTTCCTTCCACCCAGAGGGTGCCTGTGCATGCAGACTGTGGGCGCGAGGAGAATGTTGGCCTGGCGAGCCTTTGCTTCCTCGGCCAGATGACGGCCTACTTCACGGAGAAGGGCTTTGTTCCATGTGGCGGCCAATGAAATACCGCAGGGGAATAACGCAGCCTATTTCGGAGGATTAGCACCAATTCAAATTGGCCGATTTGATGGATGTCAACTCACCTTGGTACCGCCAACAAAGATACCGCCTCGAGCACCATTGGGTCCATCACTCGTTTTGACTGCAGGAATACCCTTCTCCGGAATCGACTTTGTCCTCCAGAAGTCCGCGGCAGTTAGGAGGGAAATCTGTATCTGTCAGCTTCCTGCCGGTCTCTCTCGAGAATATGTCGAATGTCGTACCTTCTCCTCCTGTGTCAGGCTTGCCAACTTCTTCTTCGCCAGGAACCTCTTGTTCTTCGGGACGGCCACCTCCTGGAACGGGCTTCCCATGGGCGAGAACTCGGTATCGGGCGTGGTGTTGCTGTCGATGCTGCTGGAAGGGGAGGCATTGGGATCGATATCCCGCTCGAAGGGGCCTCCCCCAACGGCGATCGAGGAAAGCGAAGTCATGCTGGCTGATCTTGGAGTCCGCGGTTGAGAGCTCGGTGTAAGAAGTCTCAACGGATAGAGCGACCAGTGAGTCGTCGAGGGCGGTCTATTGTCAAGCAATGTTTAGCATGTGGCGGAGAACGGTCCAGCAAGCGTTGTTCCAATACGGAGGGAAGACAACGGGGCAGATAGAACAGGTGGGATTGTTGGTGTACGCTACATGAATTCAAACTGGGAAGAGACGGGTAGTTTATACAACTGCCCGGGACTCTCAACCGGGGAACAGGTGGAGCGACTCTCCATTCTGACTTCCGAGGATTAACCGCTCTTTATGTGAGCATGCCCGGTGAGAGCATGGGAAGGACTGTCAACAGAAGTTTGAAAGTGTCCAGGCAGTGCCAGGCTAGCTCGGGATGGTGGGAGCTCAAGATGTACCAAGTTAACTTGTACCTGGCCAGGGGCTCTCAGGAAGCAAGGCAACTTGGTCCTGGGCGTGATCTTGTGGGAAGAGGAAGTAGCCCAGGGGTCCCGTGGGTAGGGCAACCGTAACTCAAATACAAGTGTCGGAGGTCACTTGGTCCAAGAAGCATGGCGAAGCTGCATGGAGGGTTGATCAACCCGGTCTGCCAAGGGGAGGAAGCTAGACATTGCTAGGATAGAAGAAAGGAACATCGGCAAGGTGCCACATCGTGGGGAGTGTGGGAGTGGGCCGGATGGGAGCTAGTTCTAGCGGTAGCTTCTTGTAGATGGGCCGAGAGGTGTTGAGAGCTTGCTTTTGTGACCTTGATGGGCAGTAGATTATTGCCCTCGGGTTGGATATAGCCATATCGGTAGGGACGGACCRTATGAGCGGGTGGTATTGGTGAGTATCAGCCCGGGGAGAGGCACTGTCTGCCGGTCTGTCTCCACGGTTATAATGCATAGATGCATCCTTTTTCTTTGTCCGTATGATGGGCATCCAACGGGGTTCAAAGAGCAGGGCGAAAGAGGTTGTAAAAACATGATCTCCACGGTTTCCTAGCGTAGAGCCAACCAAGCCTGGGGTATCCGCAATCTTGTTTGCATCACTTGGTGCCAAGAAAGGGCTTGAAGGKTGAGACGGCATCATATCGCTCGATATATCTCACAGTCTGCTTTCGCAATTCTCTTGTCCGTGATGGTCCTTTGGTGGTTAGATCTAGACTGGGCCATACTGTTCGCTGCCGGCACTTGAGCAGAAATTTCTCTGCTGTTAGGTTGCTCGATATTGATCCTGGAAATGGTCGGCGACTTGGACGAGGTGCATGTGTCTCTCGACCAACAGGTTTCTGGGCTTTGCRGATCGCTAAGATTTGGCGTCTGGCGTGGCAATATCTCGGTCTCAGTCAACGGCGTTTCCGTTGCCCGTTGCTATAGTGTTGGGATAGTGTTGGGAGGCGTTGAAATCTTATTGTTAGGTCGTTACAACCCGAGCCAGCTCTTGGGCCTGTCTCCGTCAGGTTGGAAAGAGAGGATCTGGAGCTTCGGCTTGTAGCGTAGTATCGACCAGCAACCCTTGTCCTTTGACTCCCTTGTCGATGCGGAGGCAGGGCCGGCTGAGGTTGTTGTTGAGAGCCTGAAGGTTCCATTGCTTCCTGCTGCATCGTATGGAAGTACTCTTGCACTAGCGAGCCGTGATGTGTTTCCCATGGTGCGATGCAGAATCAGGATCGACTTTGACGCTTTGTGTGGTCATTTGAGTCTCGTTGGCGTCGACTGGCTTGATGTTGAAGTTGAATTGGCGATGGAGGTTGACGAAAACAACGAAGCCGGACGGGACTATCCACAAGGCGACGAGGTGTGGAGATGGGGTTTTGGATTTGGTGGGGAAATTGGAGAAAAGCATGCCAAGAAATATGACTTCAGGCGGGGAGATGCAAATAAACATAACATAGCAGGAGGCTTACGGCAGCCTGTTCCGTGACCTTGAATCGGCTTTCCGGGCCGTCTTCCTCCAACACCGCCGTCTTCGTCTCCAGCATTTGGCGATTCCATCGGATCCCATTCGACGATATCGATTTCGGGCATCCAAGCATTGCCGGTGTTTTCCCGAGCCACGATTTGACTCGTACCTCAGACGGCCGTCTCCACGCCGAGCAGTGTTGTCGTTGCCCATCAATGGAGCAGCGTGGGATGTCGAGCAAGATATCCATCATGCCATCGGGCCGTTCGCGGTTCTCCCATCCGGTTGCTGGAATACCCGAGCTTTCTGTCTTCGCCGGTCTTTGATAGGCAACATACGTAAACTCCATCTTGGACATGTCGAATCGGCGGTTACCGCCCTTGCTCCCACCCGATCCGACTTCCAGGCGTCTGGAGCATGTAACCTGTCCATACTCGATTTGGCGTACAATTTGGGCTTGTTCCCTGGAAGCTCCCCAATCCGACGAAATCGAGCTTTCTTTGTTACATTTGTCGCGGTTTGGTTCCAGTAGGGGTCCGGACTAGGTACCACTCAGTCGACTGTTGCTGTTGGTTTGTTTCAAGAAATCTTGAGGTCGACAAGTCGCACCATCGCTGCTTGGTTGTTGTTGATCGGGGCTGATGCTAAAGAGAGAATAGGGTTCGAACGTTTTCGAGTTGAGAAGAATATGAAAAGAAGCAACTAAACAGAATGGGATCAAGCAGGTCGGAGAAACCCGTTCCAACTGAACTCAAGTCGCCTTGTCTCTTTCCGTCAACTTTTCTCAGGTCCTTCACTTGAAACTCAAAAGTGCGGAGAGAGATTTGGTTCAACATCAGCAAGGGCACATCTGATATCAACTGGGGAAGACGCCAAGGCTTATCACTTCTCGCTCACTCTTAGAACACAAGAAATTTCTTCAGTCTCTAAATCTCAAAGGGGGAAGGGACACTTCACATGTGTCCAAACTCATCTTAAAGCTCAGACTTTCGCGGACTTGAGTCCGTTACACCGCCCATCAAACCTACCTCCTGGAGCCTCATTATCACTGCGACCCTACACCACCACGCAAACATCTGTTTTTGTCCCTTCTTTGCGAGCTTCCCGACATTCCGATCTCAGCATCCTTTGCAACTTCGCTTCACAACATGGTGTCGATCTTCGCTCAATCCTCACAAATGAGTTACACAATCGAGATCCAAGGACTCCTCGGTATGCGTCACCGTTGACCGTCGAGAGAGGTCATCTACTTAACGTGGAGGTGTCTTTACGTACGTGGCTTGGCAACGTCGAGATTCCCATCTTCTTCCCATCGCTTGAAGGCGCGCTTAAAGTCTTCGCCTGCAGATGCTCCAAGATTGGCGTGTATCTCTTGCGTATCCGTACTTTTGGTTTCTCTGGTTCCGAGTTCCCTCAAGCTACCCTCCACTTACACTCCTCSCTATCACGCCGAACTGGTTTCCCATTCATGATCGGAATCATACATACTCTGCATTTGTCCTTTTGTAAATCGCAGAATCCATGTGTGTAAAAGCTCGGCATCGGGGAAGCAAAGTGTTCTAGCCAAAACATGGCCGTTGGCTTGGGTCTGGCTGGTCATGAAAATGTCACCTCGTTGAGAGTTCTCGACGAGAGCCTCACTCTTGGTCCCCCTCCTTCTCCAAATCACATGTACGCTATAACTCCACCAACCAACACCACCARAAGCTTCACTACTGCAAGAGAAGCTTYCAAAGTCRKATTCGCTGCATAGGGCCAAAGTTGGCTTCGGAAATGYCCCTTCCACCCTCTTGCATGCTCATCACCCGGCCTTAGTTTCCGCCTGTCACTATCCTATGCACGCTAATGACGGTGGCATCTTGAGGGTCATGATAAGATTTCCCGGGACGTGGGGGTTATCGACCGGTGCGGAAGATTTGAAAGACTTTCTTCCTCTCATTACCCAGTGGCCACTTCGTTTTCTTTATGTCGAACATCTGCCGAGGTTCGTCATTGATCAACTCACGTCTACTATGGACGGAACATCTACCAAAGTTCGTCATTGATCATGACTGTACTGGACATCCTTTTCAGCAGCAAGGCTTCTTCTCACGTCTACTATGGACGCACATACCATAAGAAACGGTCGTTCGGAAGTTTATGCCGCGGGCAGTGTGGTACCGAAGATGCCTTTCCCACCCAGGGGTACACTCAGTCCCAAACATCGTTTCAGTGGCCGAGGCCAGGTCTGTCATGGTTCAGGGAGTATCGGCCACCTAACACATGTACGGCGCAAGGCGTTTGTCTCGTGTTAGGCGCCGTTAAGTCTAAAATATCCATGTGTGGTCAAACTCATAGACTCCCTTCTTTGCAATTACACCGTTATGTTGTCGCTTGTCCTGATATCTACTAGGATCCCTAACACTTGCGGCTCCCAAAAACCCAGCTCCGACTCACAAGCCATAATTGCTAATGTTAACGTACCGGACGTCTCATAAAGCACAAAACGGAGACGGAACGACGTCCCGAAGCTCTCCCCCAGTACCCCCCAGTCATTTTATTCTCCCCAAGGTTACCTCTGAGCTATCGGTTTGATGCCTATCCAACCTGCCTCAAGCATCGACCCTCTTTTGATCGACAGACAAACTCAAGTCATCCGTTCTCTGGCTTTGCGGCTCTTTGCAGGGTCTCTTAGGTTCCMGCAACTGCATTTAGCCTCTTTATCCTCATGATACTGCGGTTAAACTATGCATCACACGATCTTCAAGTCACGCGGACGTTTCTTCGASRAAAAYGACTGATCGATCCTCCAATACTTCCGTTTTCAGTGGGCCTTATCAAAACTTACAATGTAGTCGTACACTTGAAGAAACACCTGGCTTGCACCATCGTCCGCGTTTCATCTTCCCCACTATCTTTCTCGGAGAAGGAGTAACTGAAAGCCACCCGCGGAACTGCCGGCTCTACACCATTCGCTTCGAAGTCAAGCGAGATATCTGGCGAGGCCAACTATGGCGGCCCCTACCTGTTGTTCCTCGCATGTTACCTGATTTCGAGGAGCTTCCCCGAGACGCGCTTGTTGGAAGTCGGAAAAGAGAACCGATAAGCGAGCCATCCGCCTCCAACACAAGTGGTATCGCTTCGAGAGTCCACTTTCGGCAATGTGTGCTGAGCGGCCGATTAAGTACCGATAAAGACAYACRCATTCTCRCAGAACGAACCAGAAAGCGCATCAAGCATGTTCCCAATGTTCTGGATYGRATTCAGTCAAAAAGACTGCKCTYATCAGGCATGACAAACAAGATGAATTTCTCTTTGGGTTTGAGCTGTGCTCCATATAGTCTGGTATGTCGTGCGACATCCAAGATAGCCTTTGGTAGTACCAACGATTGCCTGTCATCCCGACAGCTCACCAGCCTGTTTGTGTACAATGTGCRGTGCGCAGTCTTGGTAGTTTGAGATTTGTTGTACCAGGCTGTTGGATGGAGGATTGGGAGACGGTAGCGGGTTCTCAGTGCCTGGGGAAACATACACTCCAAAGCGTCAAGAACGTTACCTACTTCACCTATCACTATCTCATCAAGTGATTCCGGACAAGTAGGCTCCCGACCGAGCCCTCGGGTAGACCCTCGGACAAGCGCTTGGGCGGACAACGAGGCAACCAGCTGAAGTTGTTTTTACGATGTAGGCAGCTTCGTACTAGGGGACCATTGCCTTTCCGTTGATAATATATGGTGCTGGGCTACCAGGTGCGCGTGGCCTGGTATTTACTTCAATGACGAGGTCTGAGCGAGGCAGCGTGAACTTTCTCTCGCTCTTTTCGAGTGGTTCCAGATCTGGGTTTTTGTTCTCATACGCCAAACATCCACCATTTCTAGCCTGAAACCTCATCGCCATTGCCTAAAATATCCACGACTAGCACTATTGAGAAAGCCGCGTTCTGCCATGGCTTCAACGAATATTCTTTTGTGTTATGCAAACGGGGGTCATAACAACACCCACAATATTACGAGCGATATGTGGAATTGCGCGGAGCACTATCGGACTTGCGGTTGCCCTAAATTGCAAGCCGATCCCGACATAGCTGGAATTGGCGTGAGTTCTACGTTATCCCCGTTGAACACCTTCTTGCTTTCAGACCTTGAGATACAAAAGCTGTTGATGAGGACTGACACCTGTCTTGACGTGCCTGTAGGTGACCATTTCACTTCAATCGTTATAACCGTTGCTGTCAACCTCGGCTTCATTTTACTCTCATCTGGTCATCCACGAAAACGGACTGTCAACCGCATCGACGCCCTGGTGCGTCCATGGTTGGCTAACCAGCTCAACAGGGTCTTCGACAAGCACGATGCCATCAAGGCTGCAAAGGTCTGTTACGATCTAGCAGTCTGCCTGGGTGACCAGCAACTTGTCACCCCCATCGCACTTCTTATTGCGGCGATCAAGAAACTTCACGTCGATAAGACTCTGAGCGTATACCACCTGGATTTCGTTACATCGATAGTGATGCTTAGTACCACCGCCCATGCATTTTTGAGCATTTCTTACCGTGCCTGGAATCACATGGAGGAATACAACCTTGAGCCCAGCAGCAGAAAATCCTCAGCAAGTGAGGTCGTTGGGTCACAAAGACGGAAACGGCTTAGAGACCACCTGCCATGGGCGCTGAGAACCGTGCTGAGACACGTGCTGGACGGGCTAGTTCTTTACACGATGTGGATAGCAGCAAGGCCTCACTGGTACGAGGCCCCGGGTTGTCCTGCATTATGTGTCATGCATTCTTCGTCCGTTAGTGGATCAGGACGAAGATACATGATAGTGGACTACTTCTTTATCATTTGGTCAAACACCTTTGGGGTCTTGGAAAATCTCTCGGTGAGCGAGTCCGAGCTATGGGTTAAGCTACGCCCAAAGCTGGTCGATGATAGAGGCGTTTCGACGGACTTGTCTACAAGAACAACAACAACAACATCTCCCGAAAATTTATCCAGCTCAGAGACAACCAGAAGACCGAGAGCAACTACGGCAAATGTAGTCGGCGCTGCTAGATGTATATAGCATTGCGGCCTACAGACTGTCCAGCAGATTTTTGCCTGGATTTGGCTGTTAAGGGTCTCCGCCTACATTTCTGCTCTCGAGATGACCGTCTGGTTCGGCTTCTACTTTCGTTGGGCACTCGACAGCAGGGACTGGGGCCGCTCCCACATGGATTTGAAGGAGAAGGAAGCCGAGGAGACCATGGGATTTGGGCAAATTATTCCCGTTTTTCTTCTCGTCTTGCTTGTTATGCAATTTGCGGATTCCGTCAAAGGTATGTCAGTGACTCTTCGTACCGCTATTTCCATTCTCAAGGACCGAGGAAGACGTTTTCACTACATGTGTACAAGCTTTTCTTAGCATCTCATACTGATAGGTATTGTTCATCTTGCAGAACGTTACAGTGAGACCACTCCTCAGAGCTGCGAGGCAGGAGAGAAGGGGGACTTTGGGGATAACGGGGCACATATGCCTAGCCCAAAGGTTTCCGGCCGGTTCGAGTAGGAGGCTACCAACTCATGACACTGCTTCAGAACGAAGGTGACCAAAAGACAAAATCAGCTACTGGTCTGCCGGCTCTACAACTCTCGCTTGGAGTTCGAGACAAGCAAGCGAGGCCGATCTCAACGGCCACTCGTCCCATCTCTGCATACATAACTGCTCATCGAGTCAAAAACTCCGCCCGGCACTGTTGGAAGTCGGAAAAGGGAACCGATAAGCGAGCGTCTACCAGACAGACAGGTCTCATCGCTTAGGAAGTCTACTCTCGGCAAAGCGTGCCAAGCTACTGGTGGAATCAACTTCATGTCTTGCCCCATTTATTGCGGCAGTCTCGGAGCAAATAGATTCACCACATGGGAAACTCTAAGCAGAAGAACCGTTAGTATTACTGATGAAACCCTAAACAACAGACGGAAAATGAGGGGGATCTAGGTCATCAATGCTTGGAGATTTCGACCATGTTACCCTGAAGTCATGAGTCAAAGTCCTGAAAGTCAGGGTTAGCTACAAGTACCTAATGAAAAGTTCATTTCTCTACGAGCAAAATCCATGGCCATAAAAAAATCATTGGAGTCACGCTGACACTGATGGGGAACCAATATGTGAACATGGAACAAACGGGTGTTGGGCCTAAACCAGGGGTCCGCCACAACTTGTAGTACTCGATTGCTTGCTATCTTCACGTAAACACGGGGTTATAACGTGGATGTCAAATAAGAGGGAGGTGGCCCGGTCCAGCTAACGAAGATGGGAGGAATATAGCAACTTGCGCTGTTCCAAACATTTATCAAAAGGGTGCCTCGTAATTATGTGAGAAAGAGGCGATAACATTTCGAACCAAAGGTGAGAATAGGTGACCGAAAATCTAAGGATCTAAAGAAGGAAAGCCAAAAGAAAAAGATTCATACTCTCTCTCACCAGCGAAGCGGAGAAGTTAGAACAACCAACACCGAAGTGGTGATGAAAATGCAAAAAATAATGATCGCGGCAGGGCTCGAACCTGCGATCCTCTGCGATTACGATGTAAAGCAGATGCCTTAACCACTGGGCCACGCAACCGTTATTAGTCTTATACCCTACCAACAGCTTATAAGGGCTAAAGACAAGGGCACCCCGGCCGACTTTGCCGGAACCATCTCTCCAGCCGGCATTGGCGCGAACTGCCACTCAGCTCTTGAAACAGCGGGGTCAAGCTCGAAGCTCCAAGACCATCACGGTTCACGAAGTTTCATCACTGCTTCGCAACAACTTCCAACTCGACAATTACCTGGGAAAACACCATCCCTCACCAATTGCCCATCATGAAGTCCATCCGCGCTGCCAATGCGCTCCTGCGCACTAACAGCGCTGCCACCAATGCCATCTTCCGGTTCGTCACCCCACCATCATCACCGAAGCACCATTTGTTTGTTTACTTTCGTCTCAAAGCTAACAACCACCCCAGCGCCGCCCCTCTAGTCGCCGCCTCCAGCTCTCCCGCCTGCCAATGCCTCCTCAACACCCGCGCGACTCTCCCCCACAGCCAATTGGCCGTCCGCCCCTTCTCGACAACCCCCGTCCGTCCCGGCAAGAAAGACAAGAAATCCAAGCGCGGCGGCGAGGAAGTTGAGGAGCCCGCGCCCGCGCGTGGTGGGAAGAAGGACAAGAAGAGCTCCAAGAGCTCCGGCAAAGATGATACCCCAGCAGAGGAACACAGCAACGAACCCAAAGACCCCAACCGCCCCGTCCCCTCCGCCGAAACCCCCTACGACCTCTCCGACCTGACCTACGCCTTCGACCGCGCCGACAAGCACTACCTGGACCTGCTCAAGACCTTCCGCAACGGCTCGCGCTTCAGTGCCGACTCCATCGGCGCTTTGCCCGTCTTCCCGGACAAGAAGGACACCTCTCTCACTTACCCGCTCCGCGATTTGGCCACAGTCGCCCAAGTCTCCGGGTCCGGACGCAAGTGGTCAATCCTCTGCTTCGACGAGTCCTCCGTCAAACCGATCATGAGTGCCGTGCAGAAATCCCCCGATTTCAACCAGCAGCCGCAACGGAGCGAGGAGAATCCCTTGGAATTGACGATTACGGTGGAGCCGGAGAGGGCGGAGGATCTGCAGAAGAGGGTCAAGGAGTTGTGTCAGCAGTGGAGGGATAAACTGAGGGCGGAGAGCCATAAGAGAGAGGCGCTGCATAAGAAGTGGAAGCAGCAGGAAAAGATACTGGATGATGATGTGAAGGCGTTGAAGGGGAAGGTGCAGAAGATGCAGGATGAGAGGATGAAGGGGGTGGCGGCGAGGGAGAAGGAGGTTTGTAATGCGGTGATGGCTAGGAAGTGAGTGAGTGGGATGGGTTGAAGGGGTATGTTGGTTCTTGTGTGTATTACTATGCTTTGTGTATTTATATGGTTTGGGACATTGTCGAGATGGCTTGTCCTGCTATGGAGTCGGAATACCTTTGGCTTTACTGTAGTTGCGTGCGGTCTCAGAGTTTAAGTGAGTAGTCCATCGGATGAATTTCATCCTGTCCTGTGTACTTGTAGATTAGAAGGTGATAATGGGCTTGACACAGTTCATGACACACCGTGAATGGTCCACAAGACATGAATACCCATGAGCCTGTGGTCTGTCTGTCCTTTGAGGATTGCTTTCTAAGGATAACATAAGAAAACGCATGTCAGAGCAGGCCAGACTGCAAAAGCAACATGGATTCAAAGTCCTAATGTCATGTCATGACTTGGACTATTGAGCTCCAATCAAGGCGCGAAGGGCGAAGATACTGCACAAGACATTTACAACCACTACCTTTTTTCCCCAGGCACACGAGGACGGTCGATACGGGTATTCATAATGTTACAGCTGGACCAATCTATCCCAGTCCTCTATCTGTTTTTACATATCACTCCCCTTCCTTCCCCTTCTCCCAAGCCAGGCCACGCTCAAGCCTTCTTCTGGGCCTGCGCAGGAGCCCTCGGCTGACCAGCCGCAAGCAACTGGTTCAACTTGGCCTTAAACTTATCCGCATCCGACGGCGCATAGCTGAACGTCCCGTCCTGGTACTTCTCCACCATCGCCACCGTATCCGTCAGACTCTCCACGTACTTGGGGGCTTCATACTTGCCCAGCACCGACGTCTCCAAGATCGCCCTCTTCGTCTTCTTCTCCGGGCCTTGGGAAACCGCAAACTTGTCGAGGGACTCATTCAACCACTCCTTCTCCTCGACGCTGCTGAAGAAAACGGGCTTCTTCTCGTGCACGTACCGGTGCTTGATAGCCGTGGGGTCGCTAGTCACTCCGGACTCTGTGTTGAAGGGGAGACCGCCGCCGAGGATGCGCATCGTTCGGAGAGCGGATTCGACCTTGCCGAGGTTGACGTCCGTAGCCATCGGCGGGCCGTAGCCGAGCAGAGTGTCGGGAGTAAGCTTGGGCACGTACTCGGTTACTTTGCCTTGCTCCAGCCCGCGGAGGAACTCCTTCTCTTCTTCCGTGGGGGGCGCGTCGTAGTCCTCGCCCCTGGGCTTCTTCTCGCCGGCCGGTCGTGGCCTCCTCGCAAAGCCAGGTCTGCGAGCACCACCGGGCGCACCAGCTCCAGCACCGGGAGGG
>RANZ01000170.1:0-63143 GCA_009805285.1 Neurospora terricola FGSC 1889 | reverse complement strand
AATTTACGTACAGTATAGAAATAGCGGCAGGATTTTCGTAGCTTAATAATAAATTTTAATTTATCCCTAAGAATAAGTTTAATAATTAGGGTAGTCGTAAGAAGGTCGGTTTTAAAAGGTTTAAAATTATTCGTAATATTTTTTATAGGTAGTAAAGGGCGTTTTAGAATTACTAGTATTTCGATGGTAATAAAATTTAGGAATTTTATAGGCTTATTAAATTAATTAATAGTAGGGTTATATTTTTTTAATTAAAGAAGGCCGAAAATTATATTAGGACTGCTGAATAATTGAATAAAAAGGGCGAAATAATTTAGAAACGAATTAATAAAGTAAAAAAGGATATAAATATATAAAATTTCGCCGCCTTTTCGGTTATTAGTAAATTAAAGGGTATATAATTAGGAAAGGGGCGTTAGGGGTATATTATAATATTATACGAAAGAAAAATTAATAAAACTTATTGGGGAATAGCCGGAATCGATTATTATAGAATAATAAATTAGCGGGCTAGTATCGAAACGGAATAAATTTAAAAAAGAGAAATTAGTATTTAATTTTATAGAATATAAAGATAAGTCTTTTAATTTTTTTTATTTGTACTTTTAACAGCGATTTATATTAGAAGTTAAATTCTTTTTATATTTAGCGGAGGGGTTGAAATAGTAGCGAAATTAATAGGTTTAAATTTCCTTTTAACTATATAAATTATTGTATAGTAATTAGAGCTATTGTAATATATATATAAATTAAATTTCTAGCGACGTTCTTTTTCGGTTTAAGAAAGAAGGTCCTTTTAAAGGGTACTGACCTTACTAAAGATTATAAAGTCGCTAACGTTAGGGGTAGCGGGTAAAAAATATAATAGGGTAGAAGAATTATTATTTTAGTAATGGTAATTAATAACGTTATTAATTAAAATCCGGAGGAATTTAATTTATATAGCAAAATTATTAGCCGCAGAGCGTATAATAATATTAATTAAAGTATTCTAAAGGGCGTTATTAATTTTAGATTTAAAGGTATTAATACGGTGCTGTCCGTCGAATTTATATTAATTAGCGAATTTAATAAAAATAGAAATAAAATTAGCGAAAGGGGAACCGCTTTATTTAAAAGAGTCTATTTTCCGTACTATTTTAGTATAAACGTTAAAAGTAATATAATAAGAGTCGAAGTAAGCGAGGATATTTTAGAAGTCGAAAAAGCTGACGGGCTAAATAGAAATATCATTAAAATTAAGGGTAATAATGTCGATTTTAGCCCGAATACGGGTATAAACGTCGTTAGAAAGGTATTAAAAAATATAGAGGATATAGTCGGTTGAGGTCGGGTAAGTAGTAAAGTTAAATACGAATTTAATAATAAATTGCGATTATTAATTAGTATATTCTTTTTAGTGTTTAAATAGGCACGTTTTGGAATTACCAAATATAGGAGGTTCGGCGTTACGAGGGTAAGCGGTAATTAGGGTAATAATGGGCGTAATTTATATAGTGGGTCGTTAGATCAAAGTAGCGTAATTCGTAATTTATTATTAAGCCTATTAGGTTTGTACCATTATGTTAGCGATCCGCTACTAGATATAATTCTCAATTTTAATAATATATTATTATATTTATTAGGTTTATATATTCGCGGCCGTTATTTTAATTATAATTCTAGCAAAGTCCTATTAAGCTTATAATACGGTATTAAAATTCTAAAAAGCGGCGGTTTAGGTTTAATTAGCCGCCTGCTAAGCGTTTAAAGTTTCTTATTGCGTAGTACGGAATTTACTATAAATCCGATTGAAATATTTTTCGATAATAGTAAAATAGAACTAAAATTAGGTAAGAATATTTAAATTTATTTTTAGAGCGGAGATAAAATTGGAGAAATCTTCCGTTAAATTTTTAATTGCTTTATAAATAAAGGGGAGGGTATTTTAGTAGAAGAGGGTTCGGGTAATTATTTTGTAAGTTAATATATTATTAGAATTAAAATTAAATATAATTACGTTTAATAAATTCTGGGCTTTATTTATAATTTAGTTGGGAGGTTATTATATAGGAACGGTAATAGTATATAATTTAGGAGGAAGGGTTTAAAGTTTTAGAAAGTCGGATAATTAATAAAAGCCGTTTTTTATTTGTCTTAATAGGTAATATATAGGTGATAAAAGGCAGTAGGGATATAAGGGTTACGTATTTAAGGGGGGTTCTTAATAAAATTAATGTAAGTTACATATATAATATAACGGGATTAGGATTAGAAGAAGTCGATACCAATTCTATAATTTAATTAGGGCGAAACGATAAAAGAAATCGTTGGGCTATTAATTATAGAAAAGGTATAATATATTATTATAATGCCGATTAAAAGAAATTTAGAAAAGACGTAATATTATACAAAGAGGAGAAAATTAAAAGAGAGTAGCGAAAACTTTATTCCTAAACTATATATATAAATTAAGTAGAAATACGATTAGAGACCTGCGGGATTGCGGCGCTGGAACGCCGAGGGAACGGGACTATGTTATTAGTTTTTTATAATAGACGTTCAATTTAATTGGTTGTCAGCCTCCATTTTTTGTGGACTGCTAAGAGTAGGTCCAAATGGTGTGATATTCTATTAGGATTACGTCTATACACAGCTTGAACGAAATCGGCCAATGTCCACAAGAAAAGTCCTATTTCTATGTAAACACTCGCTTTTTTTGGGCCTAAAAATAAAGATATTGAAAAACCAAAATAACGATAAAGATGAGCTTAAAGAAACGATTCTAAAAATATTTTTCTTTTTTCATTCCGAGTATTCTTTTATAGAGAAATTACTCCTTAGGAGTGGTTTCAATGTCCGCATTAGCTTTTTTCCTTTCCTTTCCTTTAATATCAACCCTTATATTATAGGTTACCAACCCATCAAACACACCACTAGGATGGCCTCGACGAGACGATCCTYGTRGTAYTCTTAGTTTTTGTATACGCCTAAAAATGACCGAGATGTAACTAAAAAGGTAATAACTCCTATAGTAAAAAGGAAAAAGGTAAAACATTTTTAGTTGCATCTCGGTCATTTTTAATCGTATAAARAAACTAAGAATACYACGAGGATCGTCTCGTTAAGACTATCTTAATGATATATATAGTAGGTAGTAAACTTTAATCTAAGGGTTGATATTAAAGGAAAGGAAAGGAAAGAAAACTAGTTGCGTAGAATACCCACTTTTCTCCACTTTAGGCTCAGACTRCCTTCGGCAGAAGGCAGGCTGAGTRAATGAGACTACATGTTATATGGTGCTGTGACACTTCGCTAATCTCCCCAGACGATATGTACTTTATAGTACGGGCAGTTTTCAAAATAATTAAAATAATGATTACCGGTGCCTTATAAGCTTACAATATTTCTATATCTTTCGAAGATCTACAACTTCCAAACAATTGCCCGTAGCCCCGTAAAGTCCTACCTTTTGACGGGCTATACAGTCATAGAGCAATGGCCGAACCGGTTAATACTCAAAAGCAAAAGCCGAAACCTACGAAGTACCTATGTGAATTCCCGGGGTGTAGAAAAGAGTACAGTAGTTTAGACGCCTTGCAGCGACATTCCAAGATACATTCCAAAACGAAGTACCTATGTGAATTCCCGGGGTGTGGAAAAGAGTACAGTAGTTTGGACGCCTTGCGGCGACATAAGAACCAACATTCCGAAGATGCAACGAAGTACTCATGTCAACTCCCGGGGTGTGGAAAAGTGTTCGATCGTCCGGCCTATTTACACCGACATATGAAGACACATTCAAAAAATGTACCGAAGTACCCAGGTGAATTCCCGGGGTGTAGAAAGGGGTACACTCATCTATACAACTTGCAGCGACATATAAACACGTTGGGGCACATTGTCAGGCGCTAATTACTACCGGCGAAGGAAGGGACAAAGCCACCGACGCGGGGATGAACGACCGTTAGGAGAATGACCTGCATGGCTCACATGGCAGGTTTGCTCTCCCCTTCGTCCGCCTCTCGAGAAAGCACGCTAGAGACGCACGACACACTGCAGAACCCCAGGCCACTAGCCTGAGGACGATCGAACAAAAAGAAACGATGACGAGATGACGCGACGACCTATGGACTTCTTACCCCAACACAGCCTCGACTGACGACTACCTCTGACACTCGGCCACGATGGAGTGGAGAAGAAGAAAAAAAAACGAACAACGGAAGGTCCGGACGAGGGAGACATAAAAGAAAGAGAGCGGGGGAAAGCACATCGTATCCGAACGCAAGAAATCAGCGAAGGGGGGGGGGGGGRGAGGCGACGAGCCAGGCTGGAGGACGGTGGAGGGAACGGGAAGGATGGAATCGGGAATGCGATGGCTGTGTGATGATGGATGATGGTCCCGCACTTGCTACTCGCTACCTCGCTGTCCAGTTCTGCAATAATGGTATGTTTTATACCGCGCAAAACCCGGCTTATATCAACCATTCTAATACGGTATATCGGCCCTCCTTTAAGGCTCCGCCGTCCACCCACCCACCAGTCGCCCACCATCCGAACGCACGTACAGACGGACACACGGACACACGCCCCAGGAAAGGATAGGATGAGCTGAGAAAGAGGATTCGATTCGATGGGAGGGAGACAAGGAGGATACCTCCGCGCCGCCCGAGGGTTACAGGATTCGTTCGGATTCGGAAAGTTGGCATGAAAGCAGGTGTGACAGAGGCACACTCCAAAGCTTGTGGGATGCTGGTGGTCCCGCTCCCTCCCCGCTTTCCGCAGCTTTCTACCACGCTATATGCCCGCTCGCTGGGACTCATGTATGTGAAGGAGGGTGTGAGAGTAGAGTAGGAGGAGGGTGGTGACAAGTTGAGACCGGACGCAGAGCTCCCAAAGCAGTGCCAGATACGGAAAAGCACTCATTCAGCAATGGAGGGGCAGCGGATAACCAGGACTTTGCACCGAGCAGGATTTCCTCTGTAAAAGCACCGTACCATTGGACCAAGGCGATTGGCACTGCTTGATGAAGCAAGCGCCTCAGCTTGGTGAGTGATGTTTCGGCTTCTGGGAACGCCGGTATCCGTCAATGCCTCAGGTCGGCGTGCCGTCCCTGTGGCTACCGAGAGCCTGTAAACTGGCAGTTGTAGTTTGTGCTCGACTACAGATGTCAGATGCTGCTGCTTGGCACTCCATCGACGTTGTGGTAAGCTCGGCGCAGGACGGCGTTCCCCTTGACACAAGGCATTTACTTCTTGCCAAAGTAAGCCTCCAGTAGATTTTGTTCCCCGACAACACCAGCTTCCACAAGCTCGCAGAGCTTCTTATGGTTGGGCGCTTCCAAGCCAAGATATTCCGCCATCTGTACCAACCAGCCGTTGAACTCTTGAACTTCGGTTTGTTTCCCAGCCATGAAATCCTGGCACATGGAACTCCTGTTCTCTTTCACCTTTTCTCCAACGCGTTGCAGCATTGCGTTCAGCCGCGAAGCCGAGAAACGCTCCACGAGCGCTTCCTTGCTCAAGGCAGCATCGGGGGCCGAGTCAACCCCACCGAGAATATCCTCGCTGCTCGGGTGTTGAGCCAAAGCCTGGAGAATTCGACTGGCCTCATCTACCAACATGTCCATAAGCTTCTTCAACTCAGGTGCTGGCTGGTCGAAAAGGTGACCGTTCATGCAACGAATGACGGCTGTCAAGGGGTTGATAAGGGAGTTGATAATGAGCTTCTCCAGTTGAAGAACCCAGAGTGCATTCCGTGGCACATTACGAGCTTCCAGCTCAGGTGCCCTCAAAATCTGCCCCATGAGGTAGTCTGCTGCGCTTGCTGTGTCCGGGTTGGGCAAAACCAAGCCCATGGCAATATCAGCGGGAGCTGCATGGATGCTCTTGAAGGTCCCCAGGGAATATACTCCGTGAGTCGTCACGCAGACCAGCCAGTTCGGATGTTGTCTAGGCGGGAAACGATGCTCACTGTATATGGCGCCGTAGGGTGGCCACAACTTGTTCATGCCATTCTGAACAAACCCGACAGTCGAGTTCCCATCGAGATAGCGCCACAGCCCATCTACCTGGGGCAGAGCATCCGGAGCCTTGGTGGCGACCAAGAGGTTAGCGATCTTGGCCCCGTCACAGACCTCCCTCACAGGCCCATGTGCTGGTGCTTTTTCTGTCCACCACTCCACGTCGAAGGAAGATATCTTTTCGGTTACCCCGTGTCGCGTCAGCTCAATACCCGGCTCGGAAACCCAGTGCTCTAGCAAGCTTTTCCGGTGAAGGACGAGTGTCACTGGGACTTCTTGACCTAGTTTTGCCAGGGAGTTGGCGTAGAGTCTACCGAGGTTTCCAATGCCAAGAATGAAGATGCGCTTTTGGAGGTCCTTTGGCGTAGCTGACTGAAATTTTCCATTACCAGAGCTATTTGGCAAGTTTTCGGGAGTCCAAGCATAGAGCTTGGGCGCAGCTGAGGTGCTTTGAGTGATGCCGTGAAGCCATGGTGGCATTGTCACACCGTTCTTGGGGACTGATTGTGAGAGTAGGCGTGTTGTCGTCGACATGTTTCTGACGAACCGAGCCATACCAGCTAAAAGCACCTGATTAGAGCGAGAAAAGATGGATGTTAAGGGATTTTCGTGGTGGTAGAGAATAAATGGAACCAAAGATCGTGAGCAGAAGGAAGAGACGATGAAATGGATTCAGATAAAATCACGAAAAAAAGAAGGGAGTTGGAAAAGAGCAATCGAAGTAGGGAAGATGCTAGTAATGAATGAGAAAGTGTTTGCTACGTTTATGTACCTACCTACAGTGAGCCTGAGTGAAAACAGAGTAAGTACTACAAGCCCCCGAGTCCGCGATATGTTTTGTTGACTTGGTGAACATCTCGCGCAGTCGCGATATCGGGATGCTTAGTAAGCATTCTCGAGTTGTGCATTTTATGCAAGTCACATGACGACGTGTCGGTACGCCGCCAAAAAGCAGAGGATCTCCAACGCTTCCGCGAACCCTGAACCTGCAATGCGTCATCGGGCCCGGCCAGGGTTGAACATTTGCGCCTGCCACTTGCGCAAGTGAAGCCTATCGCAGCAGAAGCGGGCGCAATAAGCACAGAACAGGCAACAGCAGCTTCGATGTGTAAACTGCCCTGCGGCTTCTGACTTTTCATCGCAACAATCCATCATTTGCCTCAGTTCGGAAGGCTCCGCTACGATCCATCGCTTCTCTAATGCCACTCGTTGTTTCCGCCTGAAGTTGTACCAGAAACAGCTCACCTAATCATCCCGCCCATTGTCAATCTTGACCACACATCCATCTTTCCTCGCTTCTTTGTCACTTAGAACCACCCAATATTTTCAGCCAACCCTGAGATCTTAGACAGCCGACAATCACAAGCGTTGTACCTGTTTGCCATTCCTCCCTCCACTCTCCTTGCTCTAGTCAATGGCATTGCATTTTCTCCTCCATAATGGATCCTGATACAACTCAATTCTCGGGGGCAGCCGAAGCCTTGCCCGAGTCGAAGCCCAACGTCGAACAGCCAGAAGCAATGTCACTCGACAATGAAAACTCGACCGCTAACACACCGAGTGCGCCGGAAGCTGACGGGCTCGACGAAGAGGCTGCGCTTGAGAATCTTACCGAAAATGTTCGAGACCAAGACGATTTGGAACGTGATATCACCCTACAAGCCAGCCGTGCCTTGATCGAAGCCGAAGACAAGAGAGATCAGAAGCGTATCGAAAAGGCCGAGACCACTCGTGCGAGACTCGAAAATCAGAAGAAAACACAGCAACAGAAACTACGGCCGGGCATCACGAACCCAACCGCACGACTACGTTTACAACAGGAGATAGCACGAATCGATGCCGAAATCGAACTTTGCGACAAAGACATTGCCGATTTCCGTGCCCGCATCGAACAGCGCAACCAGCAGGGCGAGACGGATACACTGGCCCCGGCCACCGGCAAAAGACTCCCCAACGAGACCCAGCGAGAATATCTCATCCGAACGGGAAAGATCACACCGTTTGCCAAATTCGGTGGACCCAGACCTGCCGAGGTTGAGGGTGATCTYGCCAACGCCATTGTCGATGCAGAAGACGAGGCTGTCGCCGAAGAGCTGGAAGAAAAGGAAGACGACGGCCCCCGATCTCATCAGAATCTCCGTCTCCCTGGCTTTGCCGAAGAAAATGAGGTCGCTACCGTAGTAGCCGCAGACGAATTTTCTCTAAGTCCCCGAAAGAGGCGTAGGGTTCAGCCGCCACCCGAATCCGAGGATGAGCTTGTGCCGGGAGAGTCTGATTCCGAAGCGGCTTCTCCTGAGGCCGATGCCTCCGACGATTACGATGATTATGACATGACAGATACCACACCCAAGAAGCGGGAGAAGGCAGTCAGAGAGGCCGATGGCGATGACAAGGTCGACCTGAGCGGGATCGATGATGGCAATGAAAAGGTCTATCAAGCAAGACTGAAAGACTGGGTAGCGCGCAGGAGCAATGCACGGCGGGCTCGTCAGCAGAGACTTGGCCAGCCAGTTGACAAGGATGATGGGGTAGAAGAATGGTTCAAGCCGTCACCAGACCAGCCTGACCACCAGTTTGAAAACGGTCTCAAGCTGCCAGGCGACATTTACCCATCTCTCTTCGACTACCAGAAGACCGGCGTGCAGTGGCTAGCCGAGCTGTACGCGCAGCAAGTTGGAGGTATAGTTGGAGACGAGATGGGGTTAGGCAAAACTGGTATGCTGTCTCCGATGTCCTCCTAGGAATCCATGGTACTTTGCTGACGAGATTTAGTGCAACTGATCTCCTTCGTGGCTGCGTTACACTACAGTCAAAAGCTCGACAAGCCCGTCATTATTGTAGCCCCGGCAACAGTCTTGCGTCAATGGGTAAACGAGTTTCATCGCTGGTGGCCACCACTTCGAGTATCCATTCTCCACTCATCTGGTAGTGGCATGCTCAATGTCCGCAACGAAGGGGCGCTTGATGATAGAGAGTATGACTACGGAAAAAGAAAGCCGAAAAAGTCCAGCCAGGCTGCAAAGAAGATCGTCGAGCGAGTTGTCAAGCATGGCCATGTGCTGGTTACAACATATGCCGGTTTGCAAACCTATGGCGACGTATTGATCCCGGTTGACTGGGGCTACGCCGTTCTTGACGAAGGACACAAAATCCGAAACCCAAACACAGCAATCACCATTTACTGCAAGGAACTTCGGACGCCTAACCGCGTTATTCTTTCTGGCACGCCGATGCAGAACAACTTGACAGAGCTATGGTCGCTCTTTGATTTTATCTACCCCATGCGGCTCGGTACTTTGGTCGCCTTCCGAAACCAGTTCGAGATCCCAATCAAGCTTGGCGGTTATGCCAATGCAACAAACCTTCAGATCATGACTGCTCAGAAATGCGCAGAGACATTGAAGGAGACCATCAGCCCCTACCTACTTCAGCGACTCAAGGTAGACGTGGCCGCTGATCTACCCAAGAAAAGCGAGCAGGTCCTGTTTTGCAAGCTGTCCAAGCCCCAGCGCGAGGCTTACGAGCTATTCCTAAAGTCAGATGACATGACTGCCATTCTCAACAGGACTCGCCAATCCCTCTACGGTATCGATATCTTGCGCAAAATCTGCAATCATCCGGATCTGCTCGATCCGCGGCTCAAAGATGATCCTACTTACAAATGGGGCAGTACCAGCAAGTCAGGGAAAATGGCAGTGGTCAAGTCGTTACTTCCAATGTGGAAGCGTCTTGGCCATAAAACGTTGCTGTTTTGCCAGGGTATTCAAATGCTGGACATCATCGAGGCATTTGTGAGGCGCCAGGATGGTATCAACTACCTGCGTATGGATGGCAAGACGCCCGTCAAAGATCGGCAGACGCTTGTCGACCAGTTCAATAATGACCCAGACTTACATGTCTTCCTTCTAACCACCAAAGTGGGCGGTCTCGGCACTAACCTGACGGGAGCTAACCGGGTCATCATCTTCGACCCCGACTGGAACCCATCAACAGATGTCCAGGCTAGGGAACGTGCCTGGCGGTTAGGACAGAAGAAGGAAGTCACTATATACAGGCTTATGACAGCTGGAACCATCGAAGAGAAGATATATCACCGCCAGATCTTCAAGCAGTTCCTGTCCAACAAGGTATTGAAGGATCCGAAGCAGCAGACTTCGTTTAATCTAAACGATCTTCATGACCTGTTCAGTCTCAGCTCGTATGAGGACGGGAAGACCGAGACAGCAGAGCTGTTCAGGGGCAGTGAAGTCAAACGCCTGCCTTCAGGACCCAAAGAGATAGTTTTGCCCGGTAACGACGTGCCAATTCTCAGGGCCCCTGGAGCCAGCAAAGCAGTGGAAATCAAGGACGAACCCACAAGCGAGGACGAGATAGGCGATCTCCGTCACATTGAAGGAGTCGCAGGATTGGAAACATTCAAGGACGATGGACCGGCCCCTGCACCACACGAGGAGGACCGTCTGATGGAGGGTATCTTTGCACGTTCCGTCCATAGTGCCCTTGAGCATGATGAGATTATGAACGGCAAAAAGCCAACGGTCAAGGCAGACCGCAGAATTCTCCAGGCAGAGGCAGACCGAGTTGCTGCTCAAGCAGCCTTGGCTCTCCGCCGTGCGGGTGAGGAAGCCAGAAACGTGCCCATCGGCACGGTCACTTGGACGGGCGAGTACGGTGAAGCTGGTCGTCCGGCGCCCCGTCGCGGACGCGGGGGTCCCAGTAGTTCGGCGGGTGTCTCGGCCGGGGTTGCGGACCGGCAAAGACTCAATACTTCTGGCCGCGGTGCAGCAGGCGGTGCAGGCCCGTCGAGAGTGTCGAGACCGGCAACGCCGTCTGATAATAGGAACCTGAGGGCGGAGGACTTTGAAAGAATGATCCCGGCGTTCATTAAACGGCATGGCGGCAAGGTCCCATCAAAGTCGCTCGTTGATCACTTCAATCACTATTGCACGGGAGCGAGACAGGCGGATATGTTCAAGGTTGCTTTGGAGAAGGTGGCCAAATTGGAGAAGAAGGGATCGAGCATGCGGGGCATTTGGACCGTTCGTCCGGAGTATCAGTGATGGTCTTTCGGACAATGCACGGATGAGGTTCACATTGGCAGCTAGAGATATAGGGGCGGTTTTGATCTTGAACTTGTCAAGACGGATTGGAGTTTTTAACTACAACAATGGATAGGTAACATGATTTAGATGGTGGTCTTTGGGAGTTTATGGAGGATACCAACGGGGTATATCTGGGAGTTTACTACACCTTTGGGAGAGAACGGGCGGTTTATCACGTCTAGTTTTCGTTGCTTTCATAATGTTTGTAGCAAAAAAAGCAATCGTCTACTTTTGACTTGGCCATTCCTACCTGCTTAACCAATCGCGTGAACAAATGTTGTAAGGATTTGTCAGCCATTTCACGTGTAAGTGCTCTTTAAGCTCAGGCATAAACAACAACATCTTGTTGCCCTGGGAACAACTGCACAAACCTCAACTCAAACATGGAATCGAGCACGTCTGACAGCGTTATGCAAGGCCAAGCGACTGGAGCCGGAGCCGGACCCGGAGTCGGCAATGTCGTCACTTCGGATGTAGTTTCCAACGCCGGTAACGTAGCCGATCCGGTGCTACCACCGCTCTCACCAGGAGACTTTGCAGTGTACAACCGACTGGCCGAGCAGATGGACTACTTTGTTTGTGCTCATCATTTCCCGAACCCTATTCCTCGATACTAACTGAAACGACTAGCACAATCACTTTCGCTCAATGTGGAATACGCTCTACACAGCTTGTACCCGTGACGGCAGTAGTCAAGGCACAGGAGCACTGACCGAGCGACAACTTATCGAAGGGGGGCTCAGACTCACCCGCTACCTGGAAGCTCACCACTCCATCGAGGAGACTTACATATTCCCCTTACTAGCAAAAAAGATGCCTCAATTCCGAGCCGCCGTCAACGCCCATAATCATCAACATCGTCATCACCGTAGCCAAAGCGAAACGGAAGATGACCATCAGGAGGACAAAGAGGACAACGAAGCAGCAAGCTGTGAACTAATCCAACAACACCGCGCCATCCACTTGGGCATGGAGCAGTTTGAGAAGTACCTGAGGGATTGCAGGATCAAGAAGGAGGCGTTTAGCCTGCCGGTGCTAAAGGAGAAAATGGATTCGTGGGGCGAGGTGTTGCTGAAGCATTTGGATCAGGAGGTGGAGGAGTTGGGGGCGGAGAGGATGAGGAGGTTTTGGAGTTTGGAGGAGATGGTGGCTTTTCCGATTTGATTTTGCTGGAAGAAGCCAAGGCAGGGGAGGAGCTTGAAGTTGGGGAAACGTGTGTCGTGGGTAGTGATTGAGAAATGTTTCATGACATGGAGGTGGTGGTTTCTGTTTGCTGAGAGTGTGCCTGATGGTGGTGGACTGGGCGGTGGTGATGGATTTGTTGCCACTCTTTGTGTACATCCTTSCCGTCCGCGGAAGTGACGGGAAGTTTCTGCTCTCAAAATCGTCAGATGGGAGATGGATGGCGATAGAATACCTACTGTGTAGAATCATGTTTGCATCATAACATGGAAACAGGCAACCGCTATAGAATGTGGTGAAAAACAAAGATTCTCCTTTCCCATTCCCTGACAGGTGAACGACGATGGTTGCCCAACAACCGTGATGCCAAAACACAGGGATAAAGACCGCCAAGCACAATCCGCCAGTGATGCAAGAACCCTTCTGGCAAAGCGGAGTCGGTGAAGCAGGTGACGCCGATTTAAAGTGGACTTCTGCCTGATTGGTAAGGCCATATGTGCCTTATCGGCGCTTTATCGTGCTTATCTGTACTTATCTGTGCTTATCAAACGTTGAAAGAATGCAGGACCGCCAACAAGTGTTGCCAGTCGGATCCAGTTTTTGTGTGCCAGACCGCCCCTACAAGTCTGGGGGACAGGTACGGCAAGGTTCCCGTGTCTGCTGTGGTCCCCTCATCCGCCTTCGCTGTAGCGACTGCCCAGTGAGGGAAGAAAAAACTATTTTTCTGGGGCACTTGCAAGCAAGGGACGCGTTGCGCCTTCCGCCTACAACAAAAGAAAAAGACTTTTTTTTCCCTGGAGGCGAGTCTGGCACAGGATCCGCATCCCACATCCACTATCCACTACTGCACTGCACAGCGGAACCCACCAATCCTCCATCGACATCTCCCTTTGGTCACTGCAGGTTCTTGTCCCATACCTTATGTGACGGGTCCTTGTCCAGTGCCCCAGAAGTTTTTTCGTCGAGACTTCCGTCCAGAAAAACTTGCACTTCACCCTTCGCAGCAGCCTTTTTCTTCCTCCTTCACCCACCCTCCATTCAATCCTCTCTCCCGCCTACTTCTTCTTGCGATTCTGCAAGATTCTTCATCCGCGCTCCTTCTTTAACCAGTTGGACTGCTTACTTGTAACCACTTCACGCGTGTCGTTTGGTTCTTGTCTCTAGACGTCTGTCTCTTCCGACGTCTTCTTTTTCCCCACAAACGATACCCTTGCGCCTTCAAGCCTTTGTTTGCTCGTCGTTTCGGTCTGCCTTCAGCAACCTCAACAATAACCGACCTTCAATCACCAACCTTCTCTAAACAACCAGCAAACATGTCCGGATCTTACGGCGGCGGCGGCGGCGGCGGCGGCGGTGGCTACGGTGGCCGCGGCGGCGGTGGTGGTGGATATTCTAACGGGTACGATCGCAATGGCGGCGGCTACTCTAACAACTACTCCTCACACGGGTATGATGTTTTGGCGCGAACCTGCTCATTTCCTCTCTCTCTTCATCGTGTCAGCTGCGCTCTGCGCTTGATGCGCTTCATCTCGAGATCAAATCGCTAACATTTTGATTCAACAGTGGCTCGAATGGCTACTCCGGCGGCGGCGGAGGATATGGCGGCGGTGGTGGTGGCTACGGAGGCGGCGGCGGCGGCTACGGTGGTGGCGGCGGCGGCGGCGGTGACAGGATGTCTGCTCTCGGTGCCGGTCTGCAGAAGCAGAGCTGGGACATGAGCACTCTTCCCAAGTTCGAGAAGTCCTTCTACCAAGAGCACCCCAGCGTCGCCAACCGCTCTCCTGCTGAGGTCGACAAGTTCCGCGCCGACCACTCTGTTGCCATCTTCGGTAACAACGTTCCCAAGCCTGTCGAGACCTTCGACGAGGCTGGTTTCCCCCGTTACGTTATGGATGAGGTCAAGGCTCAGGGTTTCCCTGCTCCTACCGCCATTCAGTCCCAGGGTTGGCCCATGGCCCTTTCCGGTCGCGATGTCGTCGGTATTGCCGAGACCGGTTCCGGAAAGACTCTCACCTACTGCCTTCCCGCCATCGTTCACATCAACGCTCAGCCTCTCCTCGCTCCCGGCGATGGTCCTATCGTCCTTATCCTCGCCCCTACCCGTGAGTTGGCTGTCCAGATTCAGCAAGAAATCTCCAAGTTCGGCAAGTCGTCCCGCATTCGCAACACCTGCGTCTACGGTGGTGTCCCCAAGGGTCCACAGATTCGCGATCTTTCCAGGGGCGTCGAGGTCTGTATCGCCACCCCCGGCCGTTTGATCGATATGCTCGAGTCTGGCAAGACCAACCTCCGTCGTGTCACCTACCTCGTCCTCGATGAGGCTGATCGCATGTTGGACATGGGTTTCGAGCCCCAAATTCGCAAGATCATTGGTCAGATTCGCCCTGATCGTCAGACTCTCATGTGGTCCGCTACCTGGCCCAAGGAGGTCCGCAACTTGGCCTCCGACTTCTTGACCGACTTCATCCAGGTCAACATCGGTTCCATGGATTTGGCTGCCAACCACCGCATCACCCAGATCGTCGAGGTTGTTTCCGAGTCCGAGAAGCGTGATCGCATGATCAAGCATCTCGAGAAGATCATGGAGGGCCGCGAGAACCAGAACAAGATCCTCATCTTCACCGGCACCAAGCGTGTCGCCGACGACATCACCCGCTTCCTCCGCCAGGACGGCTGGCCCGCTCTTTCCATCCACGGTGACAAGCAGCAGAACGAGCGTGACTGGGTTTTGGACCAGTTCAAGACTGGCAAGAGCCCTATCATGGTTGCCACCGACGTGGCTTCTCGTGGTATCGGTATGTATCCATCCTACCCCTCCCCTCTGCCCAACCCCCCCTCTCCCCCATCTCGGGCGACTTCCAGCATACGTACGTGCTGTGCTTTACTCTTATGTCTAGGGGCTCTCTTGATTGCGCGAACTTGCCTGACCTCGTGTCTACATGGTCTATCTGAGTGGAGTCTTGGGTTCGTGACGTAGCAGAAACAGTGGACTATGCTACGCCCGCGTGATTCTTCAATTGTACCGTTTTCCCCCAGTTGTGGTACAAGCGAGGAGTAGGCATTTCTTGATTCCCGTCAAGCTTGTCTCCAAGATTCCCAAGGGGATTTGCATGCATGGCCCAAGGACCTCTGGAAGCCTTGGATCCCAACCCGGCATATTTTCGCAATGGACAGCCCACCTGCCAAGGAGAGAAGTACTACCAGAGGATCACAGAACATACTTAGACATTCGTGTTCTCCGTCCGTCCTGGAATGTCGTTATTCCAAACCCTGCTATTGCTAACCACTGTCCTTCCAAAGATGTGCGCAACATTACTCACGTGCTCAACTATGACTACCCCAACAACTCCGAGGATTACATCCATCGTATCGGCAGAACTGGTCGTGCCGGTGCGAAGGGTACCGCCATTACCTTCTTCACCACTGACAGTAAGTGTCACCTGAATCTGCCCATCCTTAGCCGAATGAGATGCTAACGTTATCCCTTTACAGACTCCAAGCAGGCTCGTGAGCTCGTCGGCGTCCTTCAAGAAGCTAAGCAGCAGATTGACCCTAGACTTGCCGAGATGGCTCGCTACAGTGGTGGTGGTGGAGGTGGCCGCTTCGGTGGCTATCGCGGCCGTGGCGGCGGCGGTGGATGGCGCGGTGGTAAGTCATTTTCACGCAGGTGAATTTGGCAGTCCAAATCCTAATAACCCTCATTAGGCCGTGGCGGTGGTGGTGGCGGCGGCTCCGTCGGTGGTGCTAATGCCCTTCCGCTTAACAACCGTCGGTGGTAAAGCACCACTTGAAGCGAAACAGCACATGTCGATTGACCTTCCTGGTTCAATCCATTGTCGCCATGTCATTCCACACGACGAATGGCCCATTACAGCGACAATCTCGACCTCGAACATGATCACGGCGTTTTAGTAGAGGATACGGTCTAGAGGTTGGTTTATTGCTTTTAGACGCTCACAGGTGTCTGTTTCCACCTTGACGTCTAGGTGGCACGGGTGTGGCTTTGTTCTTTTTTCTCATATTCCTTTATTGTCATGCTTTGCGGGTTGCTATTTTCACTGAGGTCAGCCGGGGTTCAAAATTTTCCTTTATTTTCCGGAAAGTCACATCTACAGGTCATGTTCCACCACAACTGCACTTGCAGATCATCAACCTGTCCAGGTCAAGATGGCCGGGTTTTTACACCCTTAACCATATCACGTCATGCCGTTGCTTTGTCAAGGCATTATATGACTTATGACGACGGCTTATCAGTCGAGGTTTGAACAAGAGATTTTATCTCTCTTGTTTCCCTAACAGGACGGGCGCATCTCGCCTCTCATCCTCGTTGATTAATGATGATCTTACCGCAGACTTGTGGTAGCAGTCGATAGCTACTATCCTCAGCTTTCCGTGTTGTACAATAGGAAGAGGGTTCTTATTAAAGCATCATGGCTTGAAAGATTCTTGGAAGGATCTATCTAGTCACCAAGAGAGTCAGATAAACACGCGCTTTGTTTGCGCCCTTGGGCGCTGCAAGACTAACGCTCACCAGATAGATGGGACGTTTGCAGTAATTGTCAGCGAGAGAGAATAGCGGAAAAGAACTGTTTAGGTCTTCAGAGATACCCTTTATGCTTAGATGGAAAAGAACATTTACGCTATAGAGGTCTCTGTCCTAGCTCGCTGTCGATGTGATTGTGATTGAATGTCTTGATGAGTCTTCTCTACTCACCACTTCTACCTATCCGCTTGTTTTGCCGTGAAGTCGCACAAATGCCTTGTAAATACAAAGTGAACGACGTAGTCCCCCGCTTCCATACCGGACATAAACATGAACATCTCCCTGACACATATGTCTCGTAAAATTCGTTTTGTTGGTCCAGCACTTTATCTTCGCGGAGTATTTTCCCTTTTCACTCTCTCGCTATGAGACACCGATCAAAAAAGAGAAGACGCTTGGCACAACTCGTGCTGCGTTCCAAGGTCAGCATACATTGCATAGTTTGATAGAGGTAATCTTGTGATCAGGTCGGAATGATGAGCAACCTCCAGTCAGGTACCTGCGGGCTTCGGCGTCACGACCAGCGTCATGATCCCCGTGTTAATTTTGGTACATGGCCATCAGGTCATCATGTGGGTTCGAGTGTCTGCTGAGGCAGGATCGTCAAGTGTTCAGTTGTAGTGAGGAAGGAGCGACTCGAGGTAAGGGAAGAGTGACTCGTATGCATATCACGAAGAGGTTAACGAGGGGGGGAGGTGCGATAAACACTGGTTTCAACGGTACGCCCAGGTTCTACTCTTCTAACTCCTCCCCGTGGATATTTCTTGCTTTCCTTTGTCGAACTTCAAACCAACATCTTTCCTCCGCCTCAAATTCTGGACGGTTGAAACTTGGCTTTAGAGAATTCAAACAAGGGTAACCGGCCCCCACCGATTGTTGTCCAGAACTCCTCGGTCTCCATCTTCGAATGTATGAAGATCCTTAAGATGGCAAGCAAAAGCTGGACCGATGACTCTGTATTTGCTACTGTCCCCCTGCTTCCGCAATATCATGGGCTGACCGACACCATCAATCAGGTATATCTCATCCCCCTTCTCTATCGCACTCGGTCCTTTTCCAACAAACCCGTCATCCGAGACAAACAAGCTGGCAGTGCCGGTAAAACCACGGCATATATAATCGGTAAATCTGCGCGCTTGAAACTCCCGCTCTGACAGCGCCAGCTCAATCAACTCATGTCTAGAGGCATCATCATAGCCAGGTGAGGTCAGAATCTTATGCCATCTCCTAAAGTCCTCCTCGATCCAGTCTTCTGGCGATGACTGGTTGGATGGGCACAGCGTCAGAGATACCGATGATGAGTTGTACTCGCACCGGGGCGTTTGTCGCGCGTATAGCTCGACGACCTCTCGCCGCCATTCGTCGATAGCAGTGAGGGAGCCGCGCCACACGGGCTCAGTGCCATTGACCTGTTCTTCGCGTCCAATGGGCTGTGAAGTGTAGCTTAATTCTCCGATGAATAGTCCTTTGACGACGATCTCGGTGTCCGAGCTCCACTTGACCAAGTCAGAAGAGTCTGACCTGGACGGGTCTTCGATGCGGCTATAGATGGCATCTTCCCTCACCGAATGCAGCTTCTCAGATCCCCAGTCCGGTACCCAGCTTGGCGCTCCTTGCAATACTGACCCTTTTACGTCGGATAAGAGGGCGATATATGATGGTTCCCGCTTTACCAACTCGGCATATAGCTCATGATACACCTTTCCAAGCCGTTTCTTGTAATCGGGCTGCGGAACCGAGACGCCCAGTCGCTCCAGAACACCATGCGTGGCAAAGGATTTGTCATGAGCTTCCTGGGCCTTGCGGTCCCTAAGGACACGAATGATTGCAACCAAACCGCTGGCCGCATCGATGTCGGATCGTGTATGGGTCCCTATGGTCGGATAACCCAGGGCAAGAGAAAGGTAGACTATAAATGGGATGAAATTGAAGAAAAGGAGATTTCCTGCGACCGTGGTCTTCCAAAAGTATGCCGGCTTCTCGTCGTTTGGACCAACTATGAAGCCACGCGCAGCCGATACTTCTATAGCGAAGAGAAGTGTTAGGAGTCCGACGTATGGGAGTAGAATTACAGAGTCGAGCTCGATTCCATATCTTCCGCATGTTGAGTTGACCTTCGTATTCYTTGACGGAGAAATAGTTTGTAGAGCCTCCGCTCTGTAAGCCGCTGCCGTCCTCTTCTGAGCCATTCAACTTGGGCACACTGCGAAAAGCTCGTCCATTCCAACCCGTGGGACGAGAGACCGTCCTCCAGACTTGGAAAAGGTTGGACCATCGCGGTGAAACATTCGATTTTCTCAAAGACTCGTTAACCCAATTTTCAAAGTCGCTTTCAGTTTTGAGGTCTTTCGACATGGCCCAGCCCTTGAAAGCGTAATACCGCACCGCAATCCATCTGTTGGGCCCGGTGCTGCTGTTGCTGCCTGCAAAAGATGGTCTCATCTGGTCGAGGCAGTCAAGTCCTTGTTGAAGTTGCGCCCAGCTGATCGCTTCCTGTCCACAGACAATGACGGGATTACTCGCCAGCACAATCTCCTGGAACGTCCACGCTCGTTCCATCCACTCCCTGCCCAGCAAGCAATCAATATCCCCAGACCCCAGCAAGTCGCCCTTCCCAGTCCGACCAAGGCCACATGTACTGAGAAATTTCCGTGCGATGGACAGAAGAAAGAGCGAGTACGTCCGCAAGAAAACCCAGATTATGCTCTTGGCCAGTTGGATTTTATAGTACACCACCGACCTCGGACCGCTCGGTGCGTACATGTCCTCTTCAATCCACGGCACGCCAACAGGCGCAATTCTGAGTCTTGCCGCTTTCTCCAAACCCTTTACGGCCCTCGCAGTCCTCTCATCCCCATTCCCCAACCACACCCACACCGTCCTCGCCCACGTATACACCTCGGCCATCAACGCTATTTGCCCGGCCTTCTCCGTGTCGTCAGCCTGGTTGATGCAGACGGCGTCAACCCAGATGGTAAGCGGGAGAGTTGTCCTACTCCGCATCAGACCCCCCGGATAATGCCGTTTTCGAAAAGCGAGAAGCGCATCGCAGCCGTTCTTGGTAATGGGTATATCACAAGAGCCATTGCAACGGATGGTGTCCACGATAGGAGAAGAGTAAGGACCCCATATGTATGAGAGGGCGGTAAAGGCGGGGAAGTCGGATAGGTTGACTACGCGGAGGGTACCATGGAGAGGAGCGTCCGGCTTGTCTTTTGAGAATGGTGGATCGATGTCCAGGACGCGGATGGATTTGATGGAGGGGTCTAGCCGGAGATCGGAGTAGAGTTGCTGGGAGGTGAACTGGATCTGAGGAGTATCATCGTGGATGTCGTTGGGGTGATACTCGTCGTCAGGTGGCTCATCGTCGACGGTCAAGAGACTGATGCGATCGTGGTCCGGGAGTCTTATGGCGCCGGAWTCCGGCGTCACGGTATTTTGCAGTTTTTTGAACAACGTCTTGATGGCTTCCATCTTTGAAAAGTTTCATTGGGCAGAAATGGCAACTTGTGACCTCGATACAGTGAAGTTAAAATAAAGGCTTCGATATCTACTAGTTAAGGCCACAATAAGGCTGATGGTCTAGCGAGTTGGTTGGTCAGGAGCTAAAGTTACACTCATTAATGCACCGCCGCAACTCCGCCTCTCACAAACTGGTTGGTTCAAGTACACCTGAAGCGATGAACGTCATTGCTTACAGACTAGCCACAATGCGCCTGTTTGAGCATTCAATAGCTCTCGCAGAAATAAGAAGGGGTCTTGTAGACTTTGAAGACGCCCCACAGGTCAAGCGAGGTGCCAATCTCACTGCCACTCAAAAGTCCTGAACTGTCAGGGCCTGTTCGTTGTCGCTGTAAAAAGTTAAAAAGTTAGAATTTTTGGTGTAGAAAGACCTCTACTACGTTGCTGCTTTACTACGCCCGTATAGCGTTCGGTGAAAAAGTGTTATTTTTCATGCACGCCCTGCAACCACCTGCAACCACMTGCACTTACTCCAAATCCWWGATCTGACYAATTAGAAGCCCAGAATCYTCGAAATTCTTAACAGCAKTCCTTACTGCCAGAYAGCTCGATTTTGAGCWGTAGTGCAGTAAAAACCAGCTCTTCAGTACCCAACCCCCTATAGATACAGGGGGTGGCCGTCGCAAAAGGACGATAGATGAAGCTATTCCAATAAGAAGGGCGATAAGAAGGGCGATGAGAAGGGCGATGAGAAGGGCGATGAGAAGGGCGATGAGAAGGATGGTGACGATGAGAAGGGTGGTGACGACGAGAAGGGTGGTGGTGGTGAACTTATTAATTGAAGGAGGAAGAAAGAAGAAAGAGGAAGAAAGGTCGAAAGGAGGCGAGCRCTAGATTTCAATGTTAAGCACCTCTTTCCATCTTGCAGTCAAAGTCTTGGCCTACCTTAATGCTGCCTTAATGCTGCATGAGTGCAGCTGCGGACCATGCGCGTTAAGAGGGCAGTTAGCGATTTTTCCCTAACGCGGCAACGAACAGGCCTTCRGGCTATTGTACTCCAACATGAGCTACCAGCAATAAATATTGAGYAAGTGATCTAGGTCCCACTGAGAGGCTGCTCATTATTAGGTAGTTCTTCTCGTAACGCTATTAGACATTCATTCTTCGTAAACCTGTAATTTATCAGTTGACTTAGGCGGTGGTAAACAATCCACAGGACTTTGTTCTCGTGCCACCGAGACGGCGCCGTAGCGCAACCACAGTTGGTGTGTGCTGATCCTGTTTTTTCAGGCTTCTTCATGTCAGATGCCTTTGATTCATCAGACAGCCATCGATCAACAAAGTCCGAAGCCACTCAGAACTTGAGCGCCTTGTCACCCTGCTTGGGATAAGCAGAGGTTACCGGCTGCATATCAACGGACACAGAAACATCAGGAGTGCCAAACTCCGCTGCCTCCTCAGTGATAGCAACGCTCTTGAGGAAGGTGATCGGCTCGGAACCCAAAGAATTCCTTGCCTCTTCATCTTGTCCCGCGGCTGCGATTGGTGTCAGAGGTCTTAGCCCTCTTCCAAATTCGCACTGAGAACGGTGCCGTCTAAGGTTCGGCTTCCTCGGCAAGGGCCTATTGCTGAAAAACATGATCTCGTCCATGTTGGGGCGGGGAAGAGGTGTAGTGCATGCCTCGACGTATACCTTACTCTTCAAGGTTTGGATTGGGCTAGGGTTGTACTCCTCTTCGGACTGGATAGGGATCTGATCTTCGTCCAGCAATCCAGGACCAGGCTCGGCCGGTGTGTTCTTTATTCCCCTTTGACGCTCTGAAAATGGCAAATCGGTCACCGAAGAGAAGACCATATCTCTCACTGCCGGATTGACCTTGAGTGAAGTTGGGCTATGGAGGAATTAGTTGGGATAGCTGGTAGACAGCGGGAGAGACCAGATACAAACCTGCGCCCATTGCAGACGATATAATGGGTACCGAAAGTGGTGAGTGTCTCTGGTTCATTGATGCCATCTTCCGGGGTGCTTCGGGGTGTCGGTGGAGGATTCCATGGAGGTCGAACAGGGAGAAAATCGCTCGCAAATGAACCTGTTGCGTACGCAAAGTCAAACGTATCCGTTGACGAACCAACCATACATCGTGAATGGCGAGGCGTGCCAGGCAGACTCAAGCGGCATGGTAATGCGGGAGTGACCATGTTCCTGGCGTCAGAGGAACTATCATGCGCAGCCATCTCGAGGTACTGGTCAGCAATAACCAGAGCCTTATCGCTTTGTACGGAGAACCAAGCACCGGCCGAATGGTGTCCAGAGCGGTCAATGGGCTGTTTCAACTTGATGTTAGACAAGGGAAACCGTGTAGGTGGGGCCGATATACAACATACCAAAGGAACAGGTCGGTAGCCAATGTTGCGCACAATTTCAGCCTTCGCGTAGGGCCTTGACTTTAGCTTGCTAAAGCCATAGCCGACAGCCACGGTTGGCTGGATATCGTCTTCGACCACCGCATCGATGCTGATACGATTCTTTTCGGTGGCGCTAGGGTAGCAACTGTGGCAGACAGTGAAGCTGCACTCTGTTTCACGGCTTGGCATCCACGGTTGCTCGTCGTCAGGGAATCTCTTTTTAGCATGCTCGTAACGCGGGTGATCGGATTGGTGGCGTTCTTCTGCTATAGTATTCTTGACCTTTGGGTTGTTTGTTGACGTTAGCAAACCGAACGTCTTTTGACGTGGACTCATGCTATGCGCAGACGTACGTTCTCGCGCTGGCTCAGTATCTTCTGGATTTGAGACGGGGTATAAGAGACCATCTGTTCGGGAGTAATCTCTCTGAGGAAGCTGTAATCCTCGTGGCGGGCYTCTGGACCATGCTTCCCAAGGGTCATCTTCTCAGCGAATTTACAGCCGATACCGTCAAAGGCCACAGGAATTCCATTGGCCTTTCTGCCCATGATCAGGGCATCGCGATCGACGATACATCTATAGACCCAACCGAAATCGCCCTTTCGTCTGCAATAAGCACACTTGTCTCGCGTAGAGTAGAAGCGGGTCATGACAGAGTGAGGGCATCTGATTTTCAACCGGCGCTTTGAGGAACGCTGAGAATAGATGGAGAAATTGGACAAGGGGATGGGCAAAGGCGGAAACGCAAGAGTCGCGATTGGCAAGACCGGAAGCGGCTTTCCCATGTCGGGCGCCTCCATTATGTCGACAATATGCCTTGGTGTTCGAGGACGGATAGGAAGCTGTCGCGGGGGGTCAGGGTCGGCCATGATGTCGGCGGGGAAGAGCAGTTGCTGGCGCGGTCGCAGTCGCAAATACCGTCACGGTAGGAGTTATCGTCAATGGATGGCGGTAGAGAAAGCTGCGATGGGGTCTTTGGCCATGCCGAAGGAAGTGGAAAGATGAAGACCAGCAAAGACCAGCTCGACCAACAATCGCCGCGAGGTTTGCAGGACGATACCTTGGGAGGCATCAATGGGCTAGTGTCGTTGTTGGGCAAATACTGCGAGCAGTTCGAAGACGAAGTGAGCCGAGGGTGGTGCCCGCGTCGAGTGTCTGCAAACCTCGAGGGCAGCAAGACCGGATGACAAGAATTGGATGCCCACATCCTGTATCAACATCAAGTGCCAGCCAGTGTTCTGTCGGTGTCCTCCACTACATGCCAAAGTCCCCTCCATCGACGCAGATGAGATGAAACTGAAATCCCGTCCTCCAAGACTTTCGAAAGACTGAACTGCACAACTGGAAGGAGCGTTGATGGCCACTTGCCAAAACTATCCAGTTCATCGCGCCTTCCTTCAACCAACACCATATTGACCAGACGGGAGCCTCCAAGTTGTTCCGAGTCCGCTTTGGACGCATGACGCGAAAAATTGAAGTCAGCCAACCCCCGCTCCAAAAGGTTCAGTTCCTCTTTAACCCGCAACACCCAGCAGATCGACCATCATTCGCAACATCCACAGTTTCTGGGTTGCCATTCGAAAGCGATGATTTCCCTCCCTTGACCACGCGACACAACAACCTTTCAGGTTCGCCTTCATGGAATGTCCATAATCACCCTTTGAACAATCGAAGGGCACTTGCCAAACGTCGTATTCCTCCACCCTATCCCACCCTTCTCGCTCTAGGCTGCTAACGGCCTTTCCAGATCATCTCCGGCTCCCGAAGCCAGTTGTCGATCCCATGGCATGGGCTCTTGTCGTCGCCATTGGCGTCGGACATTTGCTGGCCTGTCCAACGGGAAGAAAGGAAGTTGATATCCAATCTGCCAATGCGGCTCAAAAGCATGTCATGCTCTCCCCCTTGCTGCCCTGCCATTTGCCGGCTTGGACTCATCAGGGGAACATCACACTTTCCGATCTGTGGAGAACCGAGAGCCAACAGGGACAGAAGCATCAATGACGGCAGCAGATCCTGGCCCGGCCAGCCCAGCGCCCTAGCGCCCAAAGAAGCAGCAAAGAAAGTCAAAGGTCCATTCAGCACAACCAATGAGACGCGCTCACGGCCGGCTGGCGATGGAAGGCTGCATCGTGGACCAGCACTCGCAGAGACAGAAAGGGACACTGGGACAGGGATGTCACTTAGACGAACGCTAGCGAACACTGGGGGCGGGTCCATGATCTGTGCGGCCCCGGTCTGTTTCTCTTCTGGGCTGGGAAAGGAAATGGTACCTCGGCCGATTGGGTAAACACACCAATCACGTCGTCGCTGGACCCCGGGAGGCCTAGATTTCAGGTCCCCACAACAAAGCTGTGCAGCCGCGATGGACCTCTGAGAGCTCGAGCTCGGGCAGCTCAGCGCTCCAGTCCCTGTCTTGGAAGCCACCCGGGGGAGCCACGGGGGGTCGATATTGGGAGCGACACGGCCGCGACCTGCCAAACGCAGAGAGAGCCCTCGCAAGTCGCAAGCCCTCAGCTCCTGGTCAGCTCCTGGGCCGGGGACCTGGGCGCAAGCTGGGGCTGGTCAGCTCCTGTTTACCAACCTCCTCGTAAAGGCCTTCGACTCTCAATTTGCTACAGTATTTCCCCCTTCCCTCGAACCACCCCCCGGATCGCGCCAGTTGCCAAACCCTGACCCTCTTTCACTCTTTTTTGCTTCCGGTTCTAGCGGTCCCAATCGACGTCGACTCGTGCTGTTCTGCTGTCCTCCCCACCTGTTGCTGCGTACATCCCATCGCCGGTGAGTTTGCTGTTCTTTTTGATGCTCGCAGAGAAGCCCTTTGGAACCCGAACAGAAGGAGTCCCAAACAGTCGGTGACGGACCCGGACGGCGCGGGCTAGGGGCCTGACGGGGCGTCATTGCGGAGCATTGGCAGCTCACATTATCCACTCCGAAAGACCCCCAAAAGCCCCAACCTCCAGCGAAAGCTCCCAGCTTCCCCGGCCGGATGCCCCGTAATCACAGACAGAAATCCGTCGCAACCACTCCGGGCGCGACCGTCGCATCACGGCGAATTGTCCGCGCCCGCCGATTCACACTAACATCTTCCTTCTGTTATCGGTACCTGCCAGTACCCTACCGGTACCGCTGCCACATACCCGTGCGCCCCCGCTGACCACTGCCCTTCCTTTGCAGGCTTGACGCTTCCCAATTATTAGATGTCGATTTGACCACCGCTACCTTCCTCTCTCACCATGTCGGTAAAAGAACACCACAGCGCTGTTGGCGCCATCGCCGAGGCTGTCGCCGAAGCCGCCCACGGTGACCTGCCCGGTACCAAGGGCCACCATCCCATCTCGGCCGTCATTGGTACCGCCATCACCGGCGGCAGGCAAAATGCCGGCACCAAGGGCTATTTGGCTGTACGTCATCCCATCACTCCCTCTTCCACATGCGCTTCCTAGATGCGCTCATACGGCAGCACCATGAAGTCGAACAGGTACAGGGGAAGGCCGTCATGAAGGCTTGAAGGCATCATGACAATGGATACTGACCTCATCGTCCACCCCAGGCCTACCTCAAGCAGCTGGAGTCCAACCCTCTCCGTACCAAGATGCTCACTGCTGGCACCCTAGCAGGTAGTCAAGAGCTTCTCGCATCATGGCTCGCCAAGGATCGCAACAAGAATGGCAACTACTTCACGGCCCGCGTCCCCAAGATGGCCACCTACGGCGCCCTTGTTAGCGCCCCCTTGGGCCACTTCCTCATCTGGATCCTCCAGAAGATGTTCCAGAACCGCAAGAGCTTGAGGGCCAAGATCCTCCAGATTCTTGTCAGCAACTTGATTGTGCGTCAATGCCCCCCAATCCTTATGTCTTGAACCTGGTTAACACTATTTTCTCCTATGTCTAGGTGGCCCCGATTCAAAACTCGGTATACCTTGTTGCCATGGCCATCATCGCCGGCGCCAAGACTTGGAAGCAAGTCCAAGCGACCGTACGTGTCGGCTTCTGGAAGGTGATGAAGGTCAGCTGGCTCTCGTCGCCCCTCTGCCTGGCCTTTGCCCAGAAGTTCTTGCCCGAGGCCGCTTGGATGCCCTTCTTCAACCTCGTTTCCTTCTTCATCGGTACCTATATCAACTACGTTACCAAGAAGAAGCGCCTCGCCGCTTTGCGCAGGAAGCACTTCGGCGACGGTGCTCACGGCGACCATAGACATGATCGTGAGCGTGAGCGCCATAGCAGCCCCCCTCACGGCCACGGCCCTTCCCACGGCGGTCGTCCCATCAACCCCACTCTCGGCAGCCATCACGGAGGTGGTCCCGTCCCGCCTCCTCAGGACTACCCTTCTCTCGGCCAGAACCCCCATTACTAAGCGCAGACGCATTACCGGACTAGCTTAAACGGTGATGGACACCGGGTTCAAGCTGCGGAAGCATCGTGACTGCCATGTAAACACGTCGCACCGGGATTACCCCTGATATATGATACCAACTATGAGAGTGGGGTGCTCATTAAACCAACATTCGTGCCAGCCCGCCAGGTAGGCCCAGCACAGCAAGACAGGTACAACCCAGCCACACACATAAAACGACACTAATACTACGGATTTCCTGACGAGACGAGTATGTGTAGATGAAGAAGATGAAAGGTTGTACACTGGAGGGGAGAAGTAAGGGAAGAAACGAGGTCTTTTGGATACTGGCTTCTTTGATATCTTTTTGCAAGGCGCAGGGAAAAGCCGGAGCAAGTTGGATAGTGCGTGTGAATGTATTATCTCTCTGTTACTACGTACGCTTATTTAACGATGGATACCTAATTGTGTCACTGAGATCTCGCGTTTACTGTGTATGAACTCCTGTCCTGATCACCATTCTCGGTCTCTTCATTTTCAACTAGTCTTCGGTGGTTGGGAAAAAAAAAATGATGGAATAATGAAATGACATTGCCCTCGATACAGGTACCACACGCTCTTCTCGCTTTCATCAGAAAATGAAATCTGTTCCAGTACTCGGAATAGACGGCACAACTCCAATCGAGCCTAGTCACATCATAGTCCAGCCAGGTTCGTAGATATCCCATGATAGCATCTTCCTCCAGCATCCAAACCCTCGCCTGAAGCTTCCCAGCTGACGCTCGGGATTGTCTGATGGACAAGCAAAATATGAAGTGCCTATTTTGCCACGGGCTGCTTATTGTGCCTTTCTCCATGACTTCCCCCTGAAAGTCGGTCCGGGCTGCGAGACATGGCTGGAGCGCGTTCCTAAGTTCGCGGTGAACTTGGGGGCATGAGACGCCTTTCGAGGTATCGCTGCGTCCAGTATCTCGGATGAACGTTGTATATGTCCCCTCCACTTCCCATGACCATGGAGCGTAACAGTGCCCAGTCATCGTTGGTCGACGTTTGGACACTGCTACATTGAAACAAGCAACCCAGGGCCTACCGGTAGTACCGGTAATGCCATTCTTGCTCATCGAATGCCAATGTTGTCTTCATACCGGCACCGCTCAGTCAAACCCTTCCAACGGAAGATCACCCTCGAGCATAAACCCAGGGCTCCAATACTCCCACTCAATGCCCTGCTTGTCGACCCAAAGCATACCCTCGCCCACGAGATCCTCCAGCGCCGTTTGCGCTCGTGCTCTCGTCCATCGCAAGTTATCCATCAACATCGACACGCTGACGTATCCCAACACCTGGGCAGCCTCCAGCACGGCGCTCTGATCCGTATTCAGCTCCTTTGGCACAGACCGGATATACTGCTTGCTCCCGACCTTGATAACCGAGTATGCCGATCCAAGAGGCTTGAGTGTCCCGACTGCGCGAAGAATATCATCTCTGTTTGCCGTGTCAGCATCTCCATCCATTCATTTATCCACCCACCGACCCTTTCTCTCAAGAGCAACGAATAAATAAATAAAAATAAGGATAAACCTACTCAGTAACCCCCTGAACCCCCATCCCCTCCACCCGTCCCCTCACCACCCTCTCCCTAACCATGCCCACCTCAATCAACCCCCCATTCTCCCCCCTCGTCTCCCCACAAACCTCCACCACCCTCACCGCCAGCTCAAAATAAAAATCATTCACCGTCCTCCCCAACAACTGCGCCCACATACTATCCCCCTTTCCCTTACTGTCACCATGACCACTACTAGCCAAAAGCGGATCCACCCCGATAGCCGCGCACATGCGCGCAAACTGCGCGCGAAAAGTCGGGTTGGACTTGATGTCTTTGGCGTGCGTGGCGGCGAATTGTTGGAGTAAGGAGCGGAAGACGGAGAGTTGGGTCTCGAGAGCCGAGGCTTGCGAGGAGCGCAGGGCGGAGCCGTGCGTGGCGTATTGCGCGGAGGTGAGGCGGGAGCGGTCGAAGGCTGCTAGGCCGACTGCTTTGTTTTTGCGGTGGGACATTTTGAATTTTGCGGAGGCGCGGATGAATGTGCTGGTCTGGCAGTTGTGAGGGTTGCTTGGTCTATTCGATTGTGTGTAATCGTGGGTGGGCGGGTATGAGTTCTGGTGGCTGTCGATAGGTACTATGTGTGCGGTGATGATATGTCGTAGACGGGTGGGATTTCAAAGGCGGTGTTTGGCTAGGTGCTGTATAAGATGAGTTGTTGCAATGAGAGTGAAGTTCGAGGATGGGAATGAAGATGGAAGTCAAAAGCGGAGATATGAGGTTGATGTTGGGTGGAAGTCGGAGTGGGATCCGGGGAAGCGGGTGGCGTGCATGTGGCATGTGGGGCGCATGCTGAGGAGCCCGGCCGTCCCGTCGACGGACAGGGAAGTTCCACCGTGACGTACGTAAGTACTTTCGTGCCCTTGAATCGTGACATTGAAGTTGAACATCAACAGTCTGTGAGGATGCTCTTGAAAGTCGATTGCCTCGATGTTCAACTTTTTGGGATTCTGAATGGTGGATGGACTAAGACCGGCAAACGGGCGATGCTGCCATTTCACAACTTCAGCCATCGCACTTCTTCTCTTTCAGTAACGTACATATGCATGCAGCTGTTTAAAAAAAAAAAAAAAAAAAAAAAAAATTCAAGGCTCAAGTTTCCTTCAATGCGTATTAAATGATTTCTTTCCCTTTTAATCACCCTTACCTCCTAATTTGATGCTATGGGGGTGATCCCTTATCCGTGTGGTGATCAAACAACCCAACTCTACTTCACCTCCTCAGTCATTAAACGAAACCAATCCAACCTCCCTTCCATGCTCGTCCAGATCAACCACGACCGGCATATCGTCATCATCGTCATCATCCTCGCCTATCTCATCCTGCCGTTTAGCCTCCTCAGCCTTCGCATTCTTGGACCCCACGTCCCATCCGCGAGTAAATAACCACGACTCGAGTTCACCGAAGCTAGCCCTTGCGGTCGACTGCTCAATTGTAACCGCATCGCCCAGCCCACTCAATACCTCCTCGAGCTTCCTGGCGTATGTAGCCAGCGCCGTCCTCAACCGTCGCCTGTTCTGGAGGTTAAACTGGTAGATGGGTCTATCCGGGCTCGGCCCAATGGTATGCTCACTGCGGCCCTTCTCCTGCTCTTCCTCCGAGGTGGACTCAACATTTTCCTCCGTATAGACAATCTGCGCGTGTAGCGTCCTGATCAGCTCAACAGTGAGGACCGGGTAAAAGAGAACAAGACGGTACGCGCGCATAATGATCTTGAGGACAAGATCCCACCACTGCTCCATGCAAGCGTGGTTGCCCAGATGGGTGCCTGTCAGGAACGTGAACTGCAGCTCGGCGATGATCTCATACGGATCAAAGCTGAAGTCGGTACTCCGAAGAAGGGCCAACACTCGATCGGTGGTGTCCTCGACGACGTCCCTTCTGGCTGGGTCGGAGTCCAGAAGTTCGAGATCCTTGAAGTCTTGGGCAAAGAGGAAGTTGAACTCGCTGGACTGCACCGACTTGTACTGGGCTCGGTATGATTCCCCGGCTGCACAGTCGGCCGAATCGACGAGCCAGGCGTCGACTGACTTCTTGCCAGTGATTCGGGTCAGGAATGGCTCGGATATGGCGTGGGTTAGCTGCTGCCACATCTTGGCTGGGTCCGTGGTGAATGATGGCTCGCTCCGGCCAGCAATCGAGAATGGCATCGGCTGCGAGACTTTGGCAGAACTCCCATTGGAAGCACCGCGCATGCCGTACGGCTTCAGCTTGGGGTAGATGGACTCGAGATTTTCGGCCTGTTGCCGTTCCTCGGCCTGATTCGGGAGGCTTGAGAGGACCTCGTTGTACTGATCCCATTGCTTCACGTGCACTCGGCCGTTTTGTTCCTGGGTGACATACCAAAATCCGTTTCGGGATGTGGCACCGGGTTGCTGAACCCACAGAAAATGAGTGCCTGCGGGTATGTCACGAAAACCGAGAAGGCTTTCGCTGGTGGTTATGGCCATGWCGWCATGGCCCACGATGAAGTCCTGGGGGAGGGATAGTAGTAAGAAGACATCTCCGTGATCAAGGCGGCTGCTTGACTGCACCAGCGGTGGCATGTCATGGTCCCCTTCATCATCTCTGGCGGTAGAGCTCATATTGGTGGATGGAATGGCGCGAGATTCAAGTCGCTGGAGGTCTGGACTTGTTGGGGGTGAGTCCGATATTGGAGGAAGTGACAGATTCGCCAAGTTCGATGATTGGCTGCCATGATGACGGAGTGGGCCTATTACTGCCTGCCGACTCCGGGGTCCCCGGCCGGAAGTGTTTGCGCATCTTGTCCGCGCTTTTGGTCCGTGTTTGACAGCTTTCAAGGCTTCATATCCTTACTGATGAATAGTCCATAGTCCATCTGCTTCTCTCATCATCACCTTTCCCTATCTTTTCCGGCTTGTTCATATCTTCTGGACATTCCATGCAGCCATCCCAGCCACCGAATGCGAACTCCTCCCATCCACGTGGGGAACGAAAAACCAAGGCTAATCGAGCATGTATACCATGTATATGCCGTGCCAGTGTTTCGCAAGCTCCAAAAACAAAATTCTCAAATTCTATTTCCTCCAACCAGAAATATTTCCACTGAACCACGGAGTGACAATGCCGATATGGCGAGCTGCGTTTTCCGCTTCAGCCAGCGAATTACAACGATCCCAATGCTTAGAAAATTTCAAGTCAACGTAACACAGTGGCTCGTATTTCGGGGCTATTTCCTCATGCTGTGCTCTTCCGTCTGCGGACGAATTCGTCCCCTGTCTAACTGTATGTTGGAGTACGCCTTCACTCGATGGTTGCTTGTGTCCCCGTTCTCGTTGAGTTCTTGCTTGGATGTCGGTATCTTCCTGGAATTTCATGAGTTCCATTGGGTCGATGGATGTTGACAATATACACCTGTCAGGCGATGAGCTCCGAAGTCAACCCAACAGGTGTAGTTCCAAGCTCATAGCGGTCCATCAGTTCCTTGGTTTAGCATTCGTCTCAGTGGCCGTCTTTTGATCTTCTATTTTTCCCGCTGCAACATTGTGTCCTGACCATATCCATCCATATACACTTTCAACCATGCTGTTGTCGGCCTTGGAGATTGAAAAGAGACGGGCCGGTAATCGCGGAAGAAAGAACAACCGATATGCTCCGAAGGAACCGGTGGCCCGTGTAGACTTAGCGCCGCCATCACGCTAGGTTTAAGTTGGATTCACAGAAGAAAAAGGAGAAACGATTGAACATCAGCGTAGTGTGGTCACACAAGACCAGACCACATCAGGGTTCGGGTAGGTATCTTTTGAACGTACGCTAAATCCCCTAACATGATACCTTTTACAGACGGGAGCTAATTTGCGATCGATATGGAGCTAACTTACTAGCGGACGCTAAATCGAACCAATAGGATATTGTATGGAAACTTAAATGTGACTGCACGAGTCGTAGTGGTACCCTTGAGTTCTTGAAAGGTAGAGGTACTTTGTTAATAGAAGTACGATTATATATGACCTATGGATATATGTCGAGATGGAGACCTTCAGTGGCCTTGGGATCCTTTAACTTCGGTAGCTTCTATGGTTGAAAATCTGTGCAAGAGTCTTTCCCTTCTTTAAGAAAGGTCTTTGTACTGCATATGCTCAACTTCTGGCGAATTTCTAGTTCCTACCTTCTAAGCTGTTGGTGTTCGAAAGCCCGGGTGGCCGGTCGTAGCCCAAGAGATTCTCCCTTGTACGTACGTAACACTAACATGCAAGCCAAGCAACGCCGACAGGAATGTGAAACCTATTGGATGCTGCTGTTGCTTCTCGCTAGGATGCTCCCGTGTTTAGTGCCCGCTCACGCTTATGTTTTGCGCCAAGGTAAACTCACGACTCGAGCGGACAGACGGGAAACATTGGCTGGCTGGACTGGGCTGGCCTGGACTGTACATAACTATAAGGTAAGTAACTAATGCATCCCGTTCACTTGGTCGACGCTAGGCAGGACTAATGTAAGGTCGGGTAAGTAGGCGAGAGGTACGGTAGGTAGGGATGCGGTAGCTGTGAGGTAGCTATGAAGTCAATCTTACACACACACACATCACTGACGGGTACGCACCTACCAACTGCACGCTACTGTAAGAGCGGCAAGCAGCGGACGGGAGAGGCAAGGAAGCAATTCGACGTAGGTTGAGCTTTTATTGAGAGAGTTCATTTGATGGGAATTGGAACGGAAACTAAACTCGCCTTGGTAATCAAGATATAACTCGAACGATACTAGCGTGTTCCAATCTCTTACTTTAGTTCCCGCTTTGCCCGGCCGCCGCTGCTCGCTCGCTGCTGCTGGGTTTGGGTGCTGCTGCTGCTCCCGTCCCTTGGGTCTCCCTGGGACTGGACTGGACCGGATCCGACCCTTTCCACTTAGGTTCGCTTCCCGCTGCTATGGTACGCCGTGGTTTAGTTCCCGTGCTTAGGGGCTGCGTGTAAATGGTACGTACCACAGAGAGGACCGTTGACGGACTTGGATCCATGACGACGTAATCTTGGTGTCGTATTTTTTCTGGTGGTAAACAGATAAAACCCGATATTGGCTTCCACAGAGTTTGATCGATTGATGTTTGGTGACTCCTGAGGATGTATCTTTATCTTCCCAACTGCGCCCTCCCTTTGCGTTCACGCGGCCTGTTAACCGGTGGCCATCTGGACCACCTACGAGACACTAGGGTTCAGTATACGTAGCGATGTTGTCTTGCATTCCATCCAGCCCAATGGATGGCCACAGGAGCAGGACAGGGGGTTTCGGAACTGCGGGCTTAGACGAAATCGACCCCAGTCAAAGATGAGTGGTGGTACAAGGCGACGGCCGGGTTTGCTAGGAGCACACGAAGGATTCGCCCACTCACTCAGTCAGTACTCACTGAACTCACTCCCAGCCTGACCTGAACCAAGATGTTCCGCGTCTTTTCTAGAAAGAAGAAAATGGACTCGGATACCTACTTTTACTAGCCCCCTTGTATGCACGTCATACGGACAATGTTCTCAACCATTCTTCCGCTGAGCCTCAAGAGCCTCACCTCAAAAGGCCCATCACCCTTGCATATACACATCGTGAAGCTGTACCATCAAGCAATGGCACTAAGTCAAGATAGAGAGGAGCAAGCTTGGAAGTTTCAACATCTCTCTCTTCACTGCGCACTTCTTTCAATGCTTTTTGTCCCAGTTCAGGGACTGACAACGTACAGGTATCTTCGCCTTTCATTTTGACCGCTCCACCTCCCGCTCCCCATGCACCTTCTAACATGCAACCCAAATGAAACCCCGAAAGCTGATATAATGAAAAGGTATAGTGCCAGAAGAATGCATAGGAAAAGGTTCTTGTTACACCAGCCCATAAACAGAGATTACACCAGCCATTCGAACATTGCTCGAGTTGCCTCATCCATCGTAACACCCTCTTTCTCTTATAATCCAAACAGTGACAAAATGCAGCATACCAATATCATAACAGCGTACAGAATAGTTCTGGATATTTTCCTCAACGCCTTAAAACCTCAACGCCTCCGGAGGACCAGTATCGATTCGTGTCGTTCACACACACGCTCTCTTTCCTATGTGGTGACTCTTAATCATCACGAGAAGAGTAAACTATTAAGCCTGCCCATTGGCATCTGGGTATGATTAGCATATGCTTCGTCGGAAAGAAGAGACTTTTTGGTACTCACGTTGGGCTGTGCTATAACCATTGGGGTGATAGGGGGAACCAGAGCCGGGAGGGTAGTTCTGGTATGCCGGACCGTTGTATTCCGGCAGGGGATACTGCGACACTGGCGTGTTGGAGCCAATTGGTGGAAGTTGAACGGCACCTCTCGCGGCATAAGAGTTGTTCTCGGCACTCTGTGTTGTTTGGGTGGTGGACGCAGCGCGTGCTCGTTCCTCGGCGGCCTTGCGTTGCGCCTCCTCCTCCTTCTTACGCGCCTTCCACTCCTTGCGAATCTCCTTGAACTCTAAAAAGTGAAACCCAATGTTAGCGACAAACCCCCCGCGATGAAGGCTCAAAGGCCATGATGAAAGTAAGAAGCCCATGCGAACCTTCAGGAGTCCGCTTCGTTCCATGCGACTGCATGGTGACGTGCGCATTCAGATGGTTGAGTGTACCATAAGCCTTCTCGCAGCCATTCCATCCGCACTTGTACATGCGCTCGATTTCCTCGAAGCGCCGGCGTGGTCGCTTATGCTGGGTGGAGCCGGGGATAGGAACAAACGAATAAACCTGCTTTAACGTGTTGATTAGACCCAATTGGTCACTAAAATAAATCTCAACAAGTTCGTACCTGATTCTGCCGAGTTTGAGCAGGAGCCGGGGAATGTGTAGGGGGGAACACGGCATGGCCCTGCATGGGGCCGTTTTGCTGATATGTCGCCCAGTCGGGACGGGGTTGGGCATAGAGTCCTGCGCTAGGAGCGCTGTGCTGGTATGGGCTAGTCACATCGGGAGGAGGAGGCGCGTAGGATGAATAGGCCGGGTGTGGGTAGGCGTGTCCAGGACCCGACATGTTGTTGGATGAAGGGACGCCATTGCTGGGATGGCTCTGGGAGGAGCGATATCCCATCATCGTGTCTGGGAAACTGGTACTTCCACGGTGACCCGAGTAGCCGTATTCAGAGGCGGGGGTTCCAGACGGGGCCGGGTAGGGTTGGCCGGGGGCAGGGGCGGCTGGGTAGACGGGAGGGCGTCCTTCCTGCTGTGTTGTGTAAGGCACAGGGCCAGGTGCTTGCTCTGCAACAGATGAAGCTTTAGTAAGACTGGGCGACTGAGGGCTGTTGCTAGGATTAGGTAAGGTAAGAACAAACCTGAATGAGAGTACTCGGGGGGAGTACGGTCCGTGTTATTTGTCGTGCTGTTGGTATGGTGTGACATGTTGGGTAGACTTGGCTCGGGATGGAGGTTCCCACGTCTCAAACTTATAATAAACGCCGGACAGCTATAGCGCGAGACTAACGATACGGGGCAAGGACGGCTAAGAAGAGCGGACAACTAGGCCGGACCACACTACCAAAGACAAGCCGGACACTAGCAAGGGTGCTTGTGGAATAAGCAGTCTGGGCCGAGTCGAAAAAAAGAGACGGCGGGCGATCTAAGAGATGCAGGTCGTGGGTATATCTCACTGGACAAGAGTGAGAGGCGGCGGATTGTTGCGTAACTGAAAAGGGTCGCAGGCGCTGTCTGTCGGTTTGGCCTGACTATAACTAACGGAAGCCGTTCCTGACGCGATGTATGACGTGCGTCTAGACGGTGCAATGATGGGTCGAGATCAAGCCTCGGACGGTCGGTGGACTTCGTAGGCGATGTTAGGGAGGAGAGAAACGGTCCTAAAACTGAGGGCGCGACACCACTACCCGAAAAGTTGGGGTTTACACGTGCAGAACGGGCGCAAGTGGTTTTTATATCGGACCATGGGCCACCTCCTTCGCAGAGGAAAAGTCGAAGGGGTCACGGTTGATGCCGTATGGCAAAAGATGCCGTAGGGGTGGCCAGGATTTGTCCGTTCTCGCATCCACCATCCACCCTTCACTCCCAGGAGTCCCAGGACTCCCCAGAGGAACCTTGGGAACCTTGGCACCCCGTTGAGAGACCCAGTGAAAGGGCCGGGCCCCCTGGTAGGTACCCTGGTCCGTGGTCACAATCGCCTTTTGTAAAATACTGCAACTGCAGTAAAGAGCCTGCCCTCGCCTGCAGGAGCCTTTCGTCGAGCTACTGTACCCAAGTACTTCCCTGGTGTCAACTGGTGTCCACCCACGTCTGCCACGGTATTGGCGCGTATTGAAGGTTCTCATTCACCACTCTCCCGTAAGATACGTAGGTACCGGTAATTCATACAGCCCCAAACGCAACGTGGGTCTGGCACGGTCTCGTCGATCTAATTGCGCACAGTCGGTCGGGTGGTGGTGGAGGTCGTGCAGTGCTGGCCCGCCTAGCCCGCCCAACCTGAGCCGCCCAACGACAGCAGGTCAAGAATCCCAATTGAGCGGTCGCGATTGATCGCCTTGACCCATATGCTTGAATCCAAACTCAACACCAGAAAAGAAGGCTGTATGAAAGCCGATGTGCTGAATTGCTCCGATATCGACGAAAAGAAGACGGGAAACCAGTGATAACCATGTCTAGGTATCGTTACTCGCAGTGAATAAGCTTCCCCACGCCGGTGCCGGCTGCGTTCTGACTCGTGCTCCAGCAAGCTGGACTGCAGGTTCACAGGGGGAAGTGAATAGAACACTGTGCAGTGTCTGCTTTGTCTGACAGGTTATGGTAATCCGGTGCGGGGGTGACGGTAATCCATTGTAACGTCCGGAAACAAACATGTATTTTTGCTGCCCATGTYTTCCTTCACTTTGTCGTCGATGTCGTCCCACTTCTTCACTTCAAAAAGGCTTCGAGTGACTGCCTCCTCTTATATATCTGGCACCTCACATTGGTGTCAATGCTCCATATCTCACCATTCACCATGTCGTCAACATTTTGAACAGGGTTTGATACCCAAGCCAGCGATGGTACCTCCAAGGTTGTACTCAACAAAGACCTCGAAGCGGGCAGGCGGGGTACGTACCGGCGATGCCTTCCCTGCTCGCCGACCTTGCCTCTCTTGCCCAAAAGGGCGGAGATAATGTGGGCTACAACTTCCATAGGGACCAACAGTTTGAAGTCCTCATGCTGATTACTACTGCCCTTCTCACCGCGATTGATGAAGCAGTTCGACGACCATGAAGCATTTCGTGAACATACTGGCGCTAGGGAAGGCACGTAGCCGCTCTGCTTGATGCGCGCGGATCAAATCAATGCAAGTCCACATGCGGTCTTTTCAATCAGCAATGGAAGCTTCAAATTGGAGCGGCAGATCGCGTTCCTCTCCGCTCTTACTCTGCTACACCATCATCGTCACCAACAATCACGCTCGAATGAAACAGCGTGGACGTGTATGGAGACGTATACTCTATCATCTCAAGTACCGCGACTTCTTTGTTATCGTCGCGTAGAAGCAATAAGCCTATGAACTCGGAAGATCTTTTTTTATCTTGCCGGCCAGATAGGCCGTAAAGAAGACAGACAGCAACTCGCCGGCAAAATAACGAGGAACCCAGCGCGGGGGTTCTGTTCGCAGAGGGGGTGAGGACAAGCGGAGTCACGGCGATGACCCCGGTCAAGGACCCTACGATGTGCTGGTGCTGATATGTGGATGATGCCCAATGGGCCGAGGCACTCCAGCAACAAGCGGCTAGCCCCAGCAGCAGATCGCTTCGAGACCTGCCCGTATGGTCTGACTAGAGGAGAGGCCAAGAACATTGCTGCAGTTTCAAATGGAGGCAGACCGCAAACAAAACGAACAAGAGACAGGGCTCTGCCTCGATTGCCCGGCGTTGGACCTGAGGCAACGAGGAGCCTGAGACATCAGACAGCTCTGGAATCAATCTCTGGACGGCACAACATGGACCAGAGTCGCCAGTGTCGCCCACACCAACTTCGTGCTGGCCATGATTCAAAGTTTAGGGCCTCAACGCTGACATGCTGGATGTGCTTTCACTATTGCTTCTTCATCTTTCTGCTTCTTCCCTGGTGCCGCGTGGACACTCGGCCCTGTCAACCCAACCGCCAGCCCAGCAAGTTTGGGGAATTCAATGTCCGCAGGAGGCATGAGAGCTGCTCATCATACCCCTACTGCCATACACTAGGAAGGGATGACCCAGGAGAAAAAGGATGGGCTACAATGATCAGCGCCGAAGCGTGACACCCTCTTCTCACTCGTGCCGCCATCTGCTCACACACACTCACTCTCCACACTCATTACGATCCAATCGCCTCGAGCGGCGAGCTTTCCATTTCCCATTTCAAACAGTACGGCACCACCTAGCCGTCGGTTTGGGGGTGCCAGACCCTTTCTTCTCAACCTCCCGCTTTGCCCTGATTTGCTTGATTTGATTTTCATGCCAGTGCTAACCTTGCCCAGACAGTACTTTTTGTCAAGAACCCTGAAGCCGCACGGATGGATAACGATGTCTTGCTGCCTATGGCTTGAGCTCGCAAAGTTCGGGGGCCGCAGTGAGGGTTTCAAGTCGTTCATGTGGCAAATGGAAAGCTGACGGTTTACGAGAGCACCCGCAAGCACCTAACCCTCGTGTAAAAGGGTTTCGCAGACCTCCGCGAGATTATCCGGAACGGACTCGTTCTTAGGGGTATGCCAATGACTAGCGCCTGGCCCTATGATTTCCGGTGGTTAGCGTAGCGCCTTCAAAAAGGCAGCGAAGCGGGACCGAGCTTTGAGATGGAGAGGAGCTATCCCCACCGGACCCGGTTCCCCGTCCGCTGTATGGAGACGGCGCCCGGCGCCGTAAAGTGATGGATAGCGGAGACTGCGTAGCTCCGAACGACTGCGCACCACCGCATGTGATGATGCCGGTCCGGAAGGACATCTGTCCTTGCCTTTGCCGACATAGAAAGTGAGACATAATCGCGGGTGATAGCAAGAGAGACCATTGCATTGAAGTGAGTGCCGGACACCCGGGCGGTGACCATATTGGAGGTTTGATGACCATAGGAGAGAAGTCGGGTGAAGAAATACTGGAAGACTGATACATGAAACTTCGACTAAGGCATCACATTACGCTCGCGTTCTTGCAATCGTCAAAGATAACGTGTCTTAGGAAAGGAAGTTCCAAAGTTTAAGTATACTACGGGCTGTTAGTTGAATTATTCTTAGTGCACCCAAAGAACATACGTTTAAACGTAGGCAACCTAAGCCAGCCGCAAAACTAATAGTAACCAACCACAAAGCACACTTTTTCCAATTGCGGGCAGAAACTGAACCGAAACGACCCGACCGACTGCGCCGTTGAACGTGGAGGCTGTACCATTAAAGGTCAGATCTCCGCGATCTTGGGAAATAGGCGACCCGGGCTGTTGGGACCGCACTAAAATTTTGTGTTTTCGCGTGGTGGATGGATTACGGATTAGATCATATGTCTGGGATCTTTATGAAAAATCTCAGGTACACTACTTCTTAAGGCTGGTTGTCCGGGTTTCCGAGTCCGTGGAAAGGGCGCCGCGCTGCCGCCTTTTTGCACATGGAACTTGCCGAATGTCAAAACTTCGCGCGCACGCGCGTGTGTAACGTGAGGTGGGAGATGTCTCGTATTGTCCACGCCCTCTCGTGGCTACCTCTAGGTAATTACCTAAAGGAAGGGACTCAAGCATGAGCAAATATTAATTAGAGATGCCAGAGATACGGGCATTGAATTCGGGATTTCATACCGCGATGTTAAAATACTTGTCGGAGAGCAACCAGTGCAACCGAAGTTGATGCATGTACTAGTACCCAGAACTAGAACAATATACTGCGCGCTCTTGAACCGTATTAGGTATGCGGATTACCATCTCTTATCACCTATTCTTACTGCTCGTTAACGTAGTGGATTGTGCAACCTGCTTCTACCCATACCAACGTCAGAGGCCTTCGGCGTCTGTCTGTCTCATAGCGCGGAGCGGGAACCGAACGAGTCTCGGCTGGAAGGTCGCATGGAAGGGTCCAGGGTTCAGGCGGGAGGGATGGAAGAAATAGCTTCAGTTGCACAGCTTCTTCCCCTTTTCCCAGCATTGTTACACGAAAATGGGTCGCCACGTGTAATACGTACCCTTGGTCTTTTGAGTCAAAGTCAGGGATATTTTGCAGCTTCCGGAGACGTCAATTCGCATGGCTGTATTGCTGACGTCGATGCTGCTTGTCCTATTTGATTTTGAACTTCAGTTGTCTTGTCTTGTTTGTGATACTCGCTGGTGTGGCCGCCGCCGCCGACTGCATCAACATATGGCCCCGAGCGCCCCGGCGGCAGTCACGGCCTCTGGCCGGATACGCCAAGCACTGTGTCCGTTACCACTGGCACAAAACGAAACGCGTTTCAAATCAATTGAGGGCAGCATCAAATGCCAAAATTGCCTTCTTCCAGTCTTTTCTTGCTTCCACTTCCTACTACAAAGGTTGTCTGTCCATTGCCGTGGGAACTTTGTTATCCCGCAGCATTGTATGTCCAATTTCCTCTTTGCCAGAATGCCAACAAGTCTGGGATTGACGTTGAAGTTTGAACTGTCGTTGATCGATAGTCAGGTCGGGTACCTCCGCAGGGGCCACTTTTTTTGCTTCGATTTTTGACAGGCCCCCAATCCCGTCCAGCAATTGGAACACGCCCTTTTCCTTGGTGGTTGGTAATTCACCCGAAAAGACAGGCATCTTGCGAACATCGCTTGTCATGTTGCATTGTCTATCATTTTTGCCGTCACGAGGCTCACTTTTGGCATCCACAATCGATGGACGTATGTATGTAAAGTATGTACCAGGCAAGAGGATTGGAAAAACAGCGAAATGTGACCGAATTTCGATTCACCGACAGACAGCTCATTTTCCATCTTTTCTTTTCTTTCTCCCTTGTTGCTCTTGATATCGCGAGGCCGTTGATTGGCAGCGCAAGGATCACCCGATTTGTGTATCCGGTTCCCCTTACCGAACTGACGGTACTAACAAGAAACTGGGGGTGGCAGGCCGCTACCAGAGAAAAGGGTCTTTTAAGCTTTGTGCCCTTTGTTTTCCCTTTGTTTTAGTGTGTGTTCTCTTTGGCACTAAACTAGTACGAACGTATGGCCGCTCATTGTTCCTGACTAGCGCGACACCAATTTCTCGGGGCCGCCCGCGCTGGATCGGCTCGCTAAAAGGTAAGGTATGTAGTGGTAACTTACAAGGCGTATCAGATACGTACCTGCCACCATGAGGTACATACCTGAGAGCCTGTGTATCCCCAATTGCCGGCGGCAAGTTGAAAGTTTGTATTGTCTCGAAATATCAAAAGCCACCTTTTGTGCCCAAATTCCAAAAAGCCAATCCGGAGTGGCGGCCATAAGTCGGCATTGCAGATGCCGGAAAGCCTTCCCTTCCTTCCAATCGCGGATGATGACCATGGATGAACTGCCAGGACCTTTTCCAATCCTTCCAAGTTTGATATGTTTCGCCCTGTCATATGAAAGAACTTGGATCATGTACTTTTCAGTCGCATGTGGGCATGTTGGAGGCACGCGCCAAAATGGTGACAAGATGCCCGCTAGTGAGTGGCTGCACTGGTGCCCGTTGATAGTTGATACTTCAATACCTACCCCAGAATATTCCTTCCTCCGTGCCGGAAAGTGGGCTAGCGACAAAGCCAAACTGATGCTTTTGGCTGTGCCGCCTTGTCACCGGGGCTGTCTGCAACAGAAACCCGGCTGTCGGGATTGGCAACTGCAGCCCATCCCAGCCCACCGTTCCGTCAAGTCAGCCACTCGAGAGCCATCAGGTGAAATTGATGCTGTCCAGTCCTGGGTGAATGTGTGGCTGCCGTGCTGCCGTCATGGCTTTGTTTGCGATGCCACAGCCCCCAAGTTTTGTCTCGAAACAGCAATTCTTGGCGACAACCAATGTCTTGGATCAGTGGGAGAGTGGATAAGCTCTTCTTTATCGGTGCGCCAAGTCTCCGAGCAAGAGATGTGCTTGTCGCGACAAAAGAATGCATATCGCGGTCTACGCGGTGACCGATGTGAGTGAGTGCTTCGTAGTAAAAGTAATGCGACGATAGAAAGAAGCTGGCTGGAACAATTGTTGAAACGTGGAAGCGAAAGCGAAGCGGTGTGGGCAGTTGAAGCAGGTACAACCCAACTGGTGAAGGACTTCAATGCTCAGCTGATGTCGCCGAGCGTTGAAGATTCGTCCCCTTTTGAAAGGAGGAGACACTTCAGCCCTCCAGTCAGCAGTGCATATTGAAAAGATGACCGAATTCCAATGGTCATTTCTCTCCGTGTGTTCTGAAAGCATCGGCCCGGCATGTCCAGTTTGTTTTTCCGGTAGTCTTAAACGGGAAATCCGACAACCAGCACCTTTTCGATATGTCTATTGGGTAATATACGGCCTCGAACCATTCCGTCTTGTCTTCTACCGACAGTAGAGACAATGTTCATCAAAGACCTGTTGTCGCAACATCAGCATTGATTATGAACTTGGCTGAAAGAATCCAGGTTTGGTGGAAGTAAACGTGAGTAGAGGGGCGGAGAGTAAAACCTGACTACTTTGATATGATTTAACTCTCACTGACTCCCTTGCCCTGGATGGTGGTGGTCGAGGATGATTTCTCTTGTGGGTGTTAGGTGTGGAGAGGGGGCACGGGAGCATAGCCAACTGAAGTTAATCGTAGCGCGATGCCGAAGAGACGAGGGTAACGCTGTGATGACAGCGGTGGGGAAGAAGGAGGTGATGGGGTTACGATCCAATCAATCAGCCTGCACTAGCGCAGACAAAGCGGCCTTGCCCCCTTTGGTCAAGTGTAAGCCGGGGATTGGTGACCGTCGACCGTCGCATTGCTTGATAGGCCTTCCTTCTTCGGGGATAGCTTACTGCCTTGTGCATCTCCCATGCTTCTGTTGGGTTGCTGCTAACCAAACTGCAAGAGGCTCTGTTGATAGCTTCAACTGAACCTACCGTAGCACGTAGCTACAACCGTATCCGCCTCATACTGTTGGGGGCCGTTCAGCGCTCGCGCCGTTAGCACTAGGCTTTAGCCGTATTTGTAAGACCTACGGTTGGATATTTCCCTTCCGAAACACAGAGGATAGAACGCTGAAGCTACGTGAAACCGCGCTGACGGCGACGTGGTTCAGTACAACCTCAGAGCAAAGCTGCAGCTGCGCGAATGCACGTGACGGCAGCATTGTTGAAACCTCCTTTCTGGATGCAGCTGACTCGCAACGTCCCGTTCCGTCAAAACTTCCACCGGAAGCGTCTGACGAAGGGTCTGACCAAGGGACTTGGATGCAGATGGTATTCGTGACCCTCCCTTCCATTTCTCCCCTCCCCATCATGGCGGCGCGTATGGGGAGACACGGCTGAAGGGACAATCATGAAGCAACGGCAAGTTGGCCTGATTGGGAGCGCCCGTTGCTAATCCGGACCCCACCGTGATCTCGGCTTGGAACCCCTACCGCCAAAACCAATAAATGACCGTATTCGTATGAAAGTGGTGCAGCATACCAGTAGGCATTTGCATTATCATCCAGATTGTATAGCCCCTAGAAACTATTCTATCAGTAAATACCCTATCACTGCCTGTATCCCGGAGACAACCCCGAAGCCCGGTCGCTGTTATTACTTGCCTGTTGCTTGAATGTGTCGTTTTGTGTGTGACAGAGTCTTTCTGTTCGTGCAGGTTACCATCGACGCCATCCATCGAATGCCATTGTTGGCTGGCAAGGATGGCAAGTCGGCTCCCGGCTCTGCCCTGGCTTCTGCTGTGCGTTGGTTGGCTCAAAGCGAAGAGATTTTTTTTTTCTTTCGGGCAAGTGGGCAAAAAGTTGGCGGCCACATTTCCGCGGTGAAGGCACCCAATCCTATTCGACGGAGGCAACACAGCAGATGGCCCGAGGGGCCTCGAGTGGTCGAGTGGCCTGGCGGGATTGCGAGGGATTGACGACGGCCAGCGAGGGCCAGCGAACGATGGTCGGTTACGTAGCAGGGGTTCGCGCAAATCTGGAGACGGGGGGCCGGGAGGTCGTTGTCGGTCGCTCGCTGGTGATCACGGTGTGCAGCAGCGTTCGCGGTGCCGCGCCGATGCAGCTCGGTGCAGTGCGGTGCAGTGACAGAGTGACAGATGGGCTACGCTTCTGTCTCCTTGTTAGCTCGTTGCGGTCTGCTTTCTCCAGTCCCCGCCAAACGCCGTCAAACGCCGTCGACCTCGTCGTCGTTGAGCTGGTATCGGCGACGAAGGCGGAGAGGTGAAGTCGGTAGCGTAGCAACGATGCTACCTTGGGATGCCACGCTGGGAAATCTTTTTGCTTGACGCTACCTTCCTTCCATTTTGATCTGGCATGATCTGGTAAAGATGTCCTCTTGTAAATGGTATGTAACAATGTAACGGATTACATGGTATCTTACCGTTACGAAAAACTGAGGGTCGAACGGTCATATGTAAGTTACAGAAAGCACTGTGTGCTCGACTACCTAGCCTAGCTTTGTGTAAGTTACGACGCAGAGGTACAAACTGTGTGGTACAACACCCACCGTGGATCCGTCAGGTCATTAGTCTCCGGGCTTGCAGCTTGGGTTACTTGAGCTACTTGGGAATTAGTTGGCCTTGCATTTGTGCTAGGACCAGGCACCTAATTTCAACTTCAGACGATGAATGAGTTGCGGTTTTCTCGCCAACAGCATCATCGTCCACGTCTTTTCCTTATCTCTGCCGGCCGTCACTGGTAGGTGGTCCCCTTCACCGCTGGCGTGACTCGGGGGTTACCTTGCGGTTCGATTTCCCCATGGATTGAATCATCGCAGGTGGGTGAGTGAAGGCTTCTTTCTCCTCACGAAAACATCATTGCCGATTTTGCCATGAGCGACCAGGCGGGGGATCGCCCGTCGGTTGCTCTTTGTTGGGACAAAGGGTCAGATTCCCGAGGCTGTTTGACATTCACACTACAACCTACTCTCAGCTACTGACTATGTATGTAGTGTACCAGTAATTCTTTGGGGCCCGTTCGCACTAGTTAACGCCGAAGTGCCAGCCGCGATCCATTCCACCTGAACATGTCCTTGAGCCGCGACTTTCAGCTACCTTCGTCTTTCGTTCCGTGACTGGGCGCTTCAGTTGGTCAGCTTTAAAGTTACATTGACCTATCTCTGACAGAGAATGAAGCTGGAAGGCCTCTAGAACGGCGGGAGAAGCCCTCGCATATCTACTTGTGATCTGACCAAGTCTAGACTTGGATTTTGAGATCTCAGATCAGCTCACATCATCGCTCCTCTGCTAGCCAAGTTGCAAGTGTGCGCTCAGCCGTGTCACCACCCTCAGAAGTCAGAACAGACAGAGCGAAAGTGATAGATTTTGGGCCGTGGTCAGGATGCATTTGGATGTGATCTGCTAATCAAGGGTTCCCCCATCGACCACGTACACGTTAGCTAACGAGATCCACGAGGCCATGATAGCGGTACCATACCGATGCCGAGCCCTCTAGCTACGTGGGCGAGATATGCCGTGGTCCATCATCCATGATGAAAGCCCCTCTCACCATGACCTATTCAAGCCAATTCTCCCACATTCCGCCTGTCGCTCCGAGTCTCATGGATCGCCTCTGGTTTCGTCTTTCCCCACCCCCACACGCTAACCAGTCAAGCCAGAGCCATCGTCGGGAGCTCCACAAGACGTTCCTCTCGCTGGACTCGGGGTTTCTTGACAACCTGGACCCCAACCCGGACCCTCTCTCTTGGGTTTTGATTACGCACCAAAACATCTTCGCTCTGCCTTCTCCTTCCTGAAGCATGTACTACTGCCCGCAGAGTACCACTTCAGCCTCATTCACCCTATCGTGACTGTTTGTGTCGGTTCCCCTATCCTACCTGTCTCGATGCTGACTGGTCCGTTGCAGGCTAGCGGTGTGGTCTTGTGGTCGATAAAAGTTTGTAATTGCAACCTGAGATCGCAATGTACCTACATACGACGACAACAAAAGCAAAGGATTGGGATGTTACGCCTACCGGAGATCGAGGTCCACTAAAAGTCGTCTTACTATACCTGTCGGGTACTTAACGGTAAGACCCAAAGGTGTGAAGCCATTCCTAGCTGATGGCAGGGCTTAGTTGGCTCCTGATCGTCCCCTAGAGCCCCTAACTCTGCGCAGTTAACGCAGTAGCATTGGAATCTGTAGGGTCTTCTTGTCCCCAGAGCCGCGCCGTGCCAGCAGAGTGGTTGCACTAAAGATAGCGTAGCATAGCGTTGAGCTTGAGGCTGTCGACCAAGGACTTGTCGCTCCTTGCGCAAAAAATGGCCGACACTGCCTGCTGTTCTCTTTCCATCCAGGCGTGCCAGGCAGAAGGGCCTTCCTTGCTTGTTTCATCCTCTCCGCTGACTTGTTTACAGTTCACACTTCATAGTTGTTGGCCTGTCCCCACCGTTTGGAGATTACCCAAATGGCGAGCCTGTAACGCCGGTACGTACCGTACGCTGTATTTTTCAGATAGAGATGCCCACATTGTATCCGAGGCAGGTAACTTGTGTCGACTGCATGATCGCTCCGCAACACTAGACCTCGTTGGACGACGCATGCATGGCATGCCCAGAGATCAAGGACGACGCTTGCACCATAATCGGTCAAGACTGTCCGGGCCACTGGTGCAAGCACCGCAAGACGATATTCCCTTTAGGCATTTGCGAACCAATACTACGGTGCCTGCTTGCCGCATCTGTCGACAGAAAAAAAGACAATCACAGAAAAGGAGTGTCCATCAACGCGGGTCCGTAACGGCCTTTCTCAACCATTCGAAACAATAATGCTGTTAGTCAGGGAGATTAAATTTGACAAGTGGACTCCAACTCCCTTTCTCACCTCGCAATACCGCAACGGAAACATACCGGACGGGGGTGGCCTTGATTGTGTGGATGTGTTCGTTTTACAGAAGAGTTGAACCGAGAGCTAGCTCAACGGATAGGCTCTCTTTAGCCTGTCTCCTCTTTGAAGCTCCATACGCTAAGCTTCCGAGCCCGCAAGTGCGGTTTTGAGGAAAGAGGCTGAGAGGAGAACAGAGGGGAGGGGGCTACGGGGAGCCAAGGAGCAAGGAGGTCGTCGCTAGCAAAGACCGGGGTCACAAATGGTAAAAAGCAGGGACTTTCCCTGTTTATCCTGTTCGGTTGACTCTTTCGCTCCATGGACCAACTCCGCTGAAACTCCGTTCACTGCGGATGCCGAGACACACGATGGGTTCCTGGAGCCTCTCCTCACCTTGAAGATGGTCAGCCGCCGACGGGTGATGGTAGCGATAGGCCGAGTTCTTCAGTTAGTGCCCGCCCACTACTGACAAAAGAACTCCACTGGGGGTCGTTACGGCGGCACTTCCTAGTCTCCGCCAAGATTGCGTGCTGGACACGTTGGATGTGTTCATTCAAGCTCTTTCATTACTCTATGGATATGGTTGGGGGTCATTTGGGCCCGTTGACGGCGAACGCCGCGTCCTAGTTCTCGCATCGCCGGGCCGATGACCACCGATATCATCATGGCCGCCGAGCTTCGTGTTGTGAAAATCGGACCGTACAGATGGGACGGGATCGCGTCCGACCACGAACGACTAGCGACCCATCAAGAGTGGGAAAAGGGGGTCCTCGCTCCTCTTTTTCAACCTTCAGGGCCTCTTGTCTTGCATTGTACATCACTGGCGGCTTTCTGTCTCACGCTTTGCCCTTGGGCAGCAAGACGCGGTCACGGTCAAACGCGATCTTGTGTGGGCTTGTTGGAGGCTGATCGCACGCAGGGTATAGGGGGGCTTGGTCTCGGCTGGACTGCTGCTTGACTGCTACAACAATAGCCGCTGCCTGCTGCTACAGTACTGGAGCACTGGAGACTGCATGGTACTCTTTGTGTCACTCAGTGGAATGGGATATCGGCGATGATACCTCATGGATAACATCTTTTCCGCCCCCGGGCCGGGGAGAGGGACCGGGGGCCACCTAGACCCGCGATCTAGTCCACACAGAGTACCTGTACCGCTTAGGACCGCTAAATGCCGCGCCTCGTTGTAATCAGATCCTCTTGGTATGTAACCAACCCCCTCTGTCCTCTGTTGGGTGTAGTGTACTATCGAAACGCATGGACACAGGCTATCATGTACAACACAGCAACACAATATCACCTTAGCAAGTGCTCTCCAACCTCTCATCGCGGGTCGTCTCGTCGCTAGTACTCCACTCTCGCGTGGTCTCGTGGTCCTCGTGATGATAGCAATCATAGCCGTTATCCGATGGTTAACTCATCGACTGCGGTGGGTAATTACTAACCGATACCGGCGCTAGGCCGATGACGGGAAAGAGGAAACGGAGCGAAAGCCTGTGATTCCGGTTGTCAACACCAACCGCAATCATCATTGATAGCAAAAGCCGCTTCCAATTCCCGTCGGAGGGGACCTGAATGGAAACATGCTTGGCAGTTCCGTTCCAGTTCATAACCGAATGATGGAAGTGGGAAGGCTGAACTTCATAGTTGCGAGATGGCTACTGCAGCTCTGCGGAGGAAGGAAGCCGAAACAAAGAGTATACGCGAAGGAACTAGCAGATGGCAGCAACGTTACGACGGTTGAATCGTTGCTTCTTGTTCCTCCTCCATATACCGCACGCATCAGTCTAGTTTCGTCATTGCTGGTGAGGTTGTGTTGATGAATTGAGTCGGGCACCAGCTACAACCTCATAGTTCGAACTGTCCTGTCGCAAGTGCCGACAGTCTCAGAATACGAAATCGTGAACCTGGTGAATGGCATGTATTATTGGGCTGTGCATGAGGCGATCCCCATCGGACACATATACACACACATACGTGTCAAAACAGTGGCTGGAAAGCGAGCGGTCAGCAGACTGGATAGGTCAGACTACAGACCGCTGAACACCAACGGGCCAGCTAACCTTCTCTGACTTGGTTATTGACGTGGAATCACCCAGAAAGGAACAACCGGACGGTGACCTCAAGAGAACTACCGAAATACTTTCTTGGGAGCAGGGAAAATACTGGCAGAATGAAGAGGACGGCAGGTAGGCAGTTAGGTACGTTTCAGGACGGTGAGTCTTCGGAGGACGCCAGCGATGYGATATCCATTTTTCCCATTTACCCTTCGAGCGAGGTCGGGCAATTGGTGATCGGTCGGATGATAATCGCAACTCTTCCGTGTTGTTGAAGGTCCGCACCCACCGGTGAGCCCGCTGTCGGTCAGAGAACGCCCCGACCTCGGGGATACGAATCGGAATCACTATATTGATCGGTGCTTGACTTGGATCATCAGCCCGCCCCTGAGTAATAAGCGGACGCTTTTGGATACGCAGTACAATCATCTTCAATCTTATTTGCCGTACGTACTGTAGACTCAATTGCCGGCGTTGAGGTGGTGAGTGAACAGTGAATGAGTCAGAGCACGGTGACCGAGGATCCTTGCTATACTCAAGCCGGTCTTGAGGMTGGCTGGACGTTTGGAGACGGAAATGCCTCCGACTACCAAGAAGCCATCCTACGATGTGGACTGACTCGCCATGGACGAGATCGGCTTGTCGGTAGATCTCCAGCGAGCCAGTGTAGAGCAGTATGAAAGAGTGTCCCATGCTGCTCAACACATCCACATGCAACTTCTTGCTACAACTTCGTGCAAAGACGTTGTCCGGCATACTCATATAYGACGTGAGGTTATCTTGATGGACAGACTAAACAATTTCGATTACCTAGTTATCTCGCTCTCTCACAACGCTATCCTGTGTCACTCCGTTACTTTGTTCGCTAGACGGATCTCGGAGAGGAGAATGATGGTGTAGCAAGTTGGCTCCAGTCCGGTTCTTCAACTCACTCCGCGGCGGTACTGATATCAACAACTTCAGTTGGCATGACATGGTGGAACAATGAACTCTGTGGTTCCGATCGTCATTAACATCTTCATCGTGATTTCGAAATCAGGGAAGCGATCGCCCATGATTTCAACTCTTTTCTGTCACCTGGCACCGTAAAACAGGTGATGAACTTGAAGGCCATAGCGTCGGTACGGGAGACTGCGACACGAAGACCATTATACTAATTTGCTCGGTCGTCACTGCATGACTTGTGGTTAAGGTAGACCGAGTCCGTCTGTTGAATTATGATACCTAAAGTATCGCCGTCTTTCTGTCCTCATGTCCTCAGTTCGGTCAGGCACTCAACGCTACGTAGTACTGTACAGTACTCGCTGCTTACCTACCTAACTATGCGATCGCCGTTCTCCAACTGCCACTGCCACTCGCTTGTTGCACTGCACAGCACTGCAGTTTTGTCCGTCTTCATCGTCCAGGTTCATTCCTTCCTGCTATCGATCCGCACCTTCCTTCGTCAAGTTTCCAGCTCACCCCGACCCCAGCCCGCGAGCATCGTCACTTCCGGATTCAGTTTGGAGTTAGATCACTGTAACGGTTACGGTAATAGTACTAGTAGGGAAAAAGTACCTAGTCTTCGTATCTCTTAGTGAGCTCAAACTTCTACACGGAAAAATCGATCGCTCTACTACCCTCTCTAATAAACTCGGTGAAATGGTACATTCGGCGCTGTGAGGCTGGCGGGATTAAAACATCAACCTGCGCCAACAATGAACTTATGTACTACAGGTTATAGTGCTCGTCTAGATTTTAGCTGCAAAACTGACGAAGCTGAAGGAACTGAAGAACATGAACCGTGACGCTCACTGCGGCACTCAGCAGACGAAACTGAAATTGACTCGAAAAGTGCAGTCACTGCGGGCAGAGAGTGATGATCTTCCTGGATCGAGTGAGCGCCTCGCAGTAAATGGACGTCGACGATTGAATGCTCCAGTCTTCTAAACTTGAACAACCTCAACGATTTCCTTCGCAGGTGCTACTAGAGGTAATCTTTGACACCCAGCCCGGTAGAACACTTGCCCTATCCACCTTGTGCAGTGACGAGAACTGAAGTGGAAGGAGGGAAACTTGACCCAGTAGATCCGCCAGGAGAGGTACTCCCTCCAAGAGCCTGCAGTGTTAGAAGGGGTAGTAGAGCGATCGATTTTGCCATAGTTCAGGTAAGATTCGATTCACTAACAGAGCAGTGCAGAGGTACATCGATCGGTGTCGATGTCTCGTTTACGACTTCCTCCGCTCGTCGTGAGTGTTCATTGGTGTACAGTGGCGATTCGTTGGGGAGTGATGGTGATGTCAACATTCGCTTGGGGCCGGGCGGGGCGGTGGTTAATGAGGAAGGAACACTTCGGGTGCAGTGCAAGTGCAGTACAGTGCCTTAGGACCAGATCGACTCGATCAGTAAGGTGATTTTACCTCAACTTTGGGGAGTCACGGTCAACAGGAGAGTGAGTGCAGTGAAAAGCATCGAAGTGCGTGCAGTGAACTTGAAGTGCCATCGGCAGGGACGAGACAACTGAGCAACTCAAGTACATTAGCCGACTACTGTAGCCAGCTCAACAACCCGGTGTTACACTTGTTCGCTGCTCGCTCATAGAAGAACCAAAGCTTGTACGAACTGAGAATTGAAGAGCTAGTGGAATGAAGCGCGGCACAAAAAGAATTCCGATACTCAAGTTAAAGATGACCGACCCCCAGAGAATGATTGCTGCTGTGTCCAACGCTGTCTGCCACTCATGTCATGCTCCATCAAACCCTCTTCAGACCCTCCCCAAACCCTCAAACCTTGACTCTCGACGGTCCGGTCATTGGGACCCATTCTCCTCCGCCTTATACGGAAACATCTCCCAGAATCCAATCTCCATCTAAATCACACATCGCATCACCTCGTTAGCTCTGCTCTCTCCTTCTCTCCATTCCATATTTCACCCAGCCATCCGAAGCGTTAAATAGGTATCACTCACCTTGGTAGCATGCACAAAAACCCCCACCAACTCCTCAATCCTCCCGGGGCTCTGCAGCACGGCATGCCGTTCCAATAGCTCGCGGCCCGCTTTGACGGCGGTGACGTAGTCGTCCGCGACGTAGTTGGCGATCCAGGACCAGTAGAGGTTCTCATTTTCGCCGGTCTTGGAGTTGGGGGAGGCGTGCAGGTGCTTGGCGATGGCGCCATAGCCGAGGAGACATGGGGCCAGAGCCATCTGGAGAGCGAACCAATCTTCGGATTGGCCTATGTCTAGGACGTATCTGTAGAGTTGGGGGGTTTGGTGGTTAGAGGTGTTGCGGGTTGAGAAGGGCCAGGGAAGGGGGGAAACGGGATTGGAAGGTTGAGTAGCGTAGAGTATGAGAAGAAATACCTTGTATATGCCGTGCATGCTGTTACAGACGTTGATGTTAGCTGATTCTGCTATTAAGGAGAGAGATACATGAAATGCAGAAAGGAAATGGGTATTGTTACCTTGAAGTTCCTCGGTCTTCTCCATCTGCTCCTTGGAGATGCCGAAACCAGCGCAGTACTGGACATGGAGATTCATCTCCCTGAAGCAGTTCGCAACAATAGCGGCCGACTGTCCCATTCCTTTTTGTTAGCCTGACTTTCATAACAAGCATGGAATCAACTATGGTAAACGTACACCAGCAACGTCTTCGATGTTCTTGGCCTTGTACGAAGCCAATGCGTTGGCACGAGCGTAATGAATCTGTACCAGGTAACGAATCAGTACCGTAGAGCTTAGAAGGTGTATAACTGGGAAAATAGATGCCAATATGACACGATCCGGCACTGCAAGACAAGTCAGAACATACGAGATAGACATAATCCTGCATCAGATATCCCTTGAAGGACTCTCTTGGCAGAGTCCCATCACCCATGGCCATAACAAACGGGTGGTGGATGTAGCGGTCCCATACTGGGGCGACGTCGGGTCGTTCGAGAAGATAATCGAGGAAATGACCGCTGATGAAGCATTAGCAGCAAGATTCGGGTACATAGCTTTAGGGAGGCAAAGCTCACGAAGAGAATGGAAGTGCCTTGACGGAGTGAAAGTGGTTGAGGGGCCCGTTCCCTTGGCCCAACCCAGGCGCCGTCCTGATGGCGGTATCGACGTATCTGATTCCGGCCTTGACAGCCGGAACCATGTCCATCCCCTTGGCGAGGTTCGAGGCAATGGCGGCTGTGGATGATGATGGTTAGTCATTCAGTCCATTATCACGAAGTCCACGATCTCTCGGGTTCTTTGATGGGGCGGGAGTAGAAGAGACTCAAACTCACAAGCCAGCGAGCAACCAGTACCATGAGTATTCCTAGACCTCTGGTACGGCATCTCGATCTTGATCACTTGCAACTTTTCCTCGCCCTCTACATCTCTCTTCGTCCCCTCTGCAGCAGGTCCCACGAGGACATTGACGACGATTTCCTTCTCGTCTTCCGTCTTCGCCTCGGTACCATCACTGCGGAAGGGAGAATGGCCGCCCTTGACGAGCACCCACTTTGACCCAAGCTTCTGCACCTTGAGGGCGATTTCCTCAAGATCAGCAACGGATTGGACTGGGTGTTGGTCGTGGCCGGATTCAAGTAGGAGTGTGTTCGCTTCCGGGACGTTAGGCGTCAGGATGGTGGCTAGGGGGAGGAGTTTCTCGCGGAGGGCACGGGAGGCGGAGTTAGGGAGGAGTTCAGCGCCTGTTGTCGCGATCATTACCTACGTGAATGTGTAAGTATATATAGGTAGTGTAGTAAGTGATGGGCGATGGGATGTTACAAGATTGCTCTCTCAAGCATGGTGGTGGGTGGAGAACTCAGTAGAGGATGGTGCACTGTGGCACTTTGGAGACAGAAAGGGGTAAGGCAATGTAAACAAACAAACAAAACGGCTAAACACCAGGAACCTACCGGGTCAATAACCAGCCTTTTGAGCTTGTGGTCTTGAAGAGCCTGAGCAACGGCCTCGATAGTGCCGGTCGAAGCAAGCATGCCTTGAATACCAGTAAAGTCATTAGTGCTCATTTACGTTTTTCCCTTTAAAGAAGACGAGCTCACCAGTCTTGACAACGTCAACACCGACATCATCCACCACAGCATCAATCTGCTTCCTTAGGAAGTCCACCGGAACCTCGTGAATGCCGTACACTCCCTTGGTATTCTGGGCCGTCAATGCGGTGGTGGCCGTCATAGCATAGCATCCATGAGCGGCAATGACTTTTTGGTCCGCTTCGAGACCTCTGCTTCACGTCAGATCGCCTTTCCAAGTCCAAGGAAATGAGGGCAACAAGAATATGGAGATCGGAGAAAACCGAATGATATTGGAGATAAAGGAAACAGCTAAGGTTACTAACGCTCCGCCCGAACTGTCCGACCCTGCTATGACCAATACTCTGGGTAGTGCACTACCACTGTCGTTGGAGGCACTCATCTTGAGGAAGCCGATTGACCCTTGGTGGGCTTAGGATGATAGGGAGGATAGAGATATGGATCACACCAAGAAGGACAGGGTAAGGTGATAAAGAATGAAGAGGGCAGGCTGGAGGTGGTTATGTTAGTGGAAGAGATGGATGACGAGTGGGAGTTCTGGGAGGCGTGCCTGCCAGCAAGGTTCTCTCGTCAAGGGCAGGTATCGTGCCATCGATACCTTAACCGAACGCAACTGCTAGAATACGAAAGTCTCTCAAAGCTCTTTCAGTTGTCACTTCCAAGGAGTGGGGTGTTACAGTGGGGTTCCTGTTACACTAACATTTCCTTCCTGAAACTCGTCCGTCATGACTCCTCCATGCATCACCCGCCTCAACATTGAGAACGATATGCTGACCAACTGAAGAATGCCCGCGATCATCAAAGTTTGTTTTCAAGCAATTATCGTTCTTATACATCCTCCTAGACCCAACTTCAAAAGCCTTCACGTCTCGAAGTGTAAGAAAAAAGATATGGAACACGGTAAGGGAGTTATATCCAAGAGAAATGGGATGTCACCAGGATGGTATTTATGAAAGAGCAACAAGCCAATATTTCCAAGGTCACAACATATTAGGATTTATTTGTTCCTTGGTACCCAACGCCTTCACCTTATATGTCCAAACATGCCATGCAAAGATAGAAAAAAAAATAGTCTGATATGCAAAAGGGGTATTGCGATACAAAGCATAGAGGGCACAGCCTCTCATGCGAAAAGTATAGGTCTGTCGACAAAGCCCCAAACGAGATACTCGAATGAGGACTTAACTTCGGAAGTAAATCCCGAAGAACAGAACAAGAAAAGAAGAGGACAACATCGTAACTTCATGCATCAGTCCGTCGTTATCGGTCTGGGGGTATAATTGGTGAGCGTAGCAAAACCGAAATGGCGAACTGGTCCTATATCTCCTGGACCCAGACCTATTGATGTTGTTAGTACGAACAGTGCAGCAGTACAATTACCAAGCGGCAAAACTTACCTCCATCTTCCCAGTCTCCAATTTTTGTTTCCTTGCATTTTGCTTGACAGTTTGAATGAGCATGTCAAGATCGTCTTGATCGCCCACCGTGATCATATCACCATCTGGCGAGTCGTCATCCTTGATTTTGATCTTGATGCGGCGGCGAATCCCAAACTTGCTCCTGATCTTCTCCTCAAAGTCGGGGAACTCAATGGCAGTTCCGACCATGATGTAGCGAACATCGCCAGCATGGACCTTAACACGGATGCTGCGAAGTTCAGGCCGCCTAGAAGAACCGCGTCCTCCGGAGCTTCGAACCGTGTTGAGACTTGGCCTACGACCAGACACCATCTCAAATTCCCCCTCATCGAAGGAAACGTCATAGTCGCTCTCTTCGTCCTCTTCCTGGATGTATCGAGGGGCGCCTCGGTTGCTCCTCTGTCCGCGGCTGTTTCGGTTGGGACCGGGGCCGCCGTACATATCGTATAGTTCGGCCGGATAACTGTCCTCCTCTTGCTCTTGAGTCCGTCTCATTCTTGGCGGCGGTGGCTGCTCGCGTTGGGAGAAACCTCGGGATGGGGTGGCCGATGCTGCGCGAGAAGGCCGCCTAGAGGGCTCTTCCGGAGACGTCTTTTCGTAGCGATCGCTCGGTCGGACCTTATCGAGGTTGAGCTTAGCCGGCATGGGTTTGGGTCCGTTTCGGACAGAAGCACCGCGGCTCATCTGTGACTTTTCATTCTCGGGCGGCGGTGTCGGCGGGAACATGCTGCGGTTGGTCGGGGGCTCCGACTGTTGCCTTCTGCTCTGTAGCCCAGGCTTGACGAGGTTGGTAGCGGCGAAAGATAGCGACTCGACTGGCCTATCATCCTTGACCTCAAGTTTCCCAGCCTAGTTCCCTGGTGTCAGCAACTGCAAAAGAGGGGAACAGAAAACTAGAGAGACTAACATTCTTGATTTCAGCACCAGTAAAGCCAGTGAAAGCATTGTTCGCATCTGAGGTTGCGACTAGGCGGGCTTTCCCAAGGTAGTCTTTGGTCTTGAGGTTTCGCACTTTCGCTTCGTTTGGTCGGTAGACGACGCCCACTGGGATAGAGAAAACGGTGTAGCCCTAAGCACTTGTCAGCAATGGTCCAATTTTGAGATCCGCGATGTGCTTACCTCTGCGTTCTCCTTGATTGCTTCATCGATCACATTATGGTCCTCAACCACCTTCTCCTTGGCCGCATACGACAAATCCTGCATACCAGCTTCGGTTTGTTGAAGGTAGATGTAGCAAAGACCACGGTTGAAAAGGACTTCGCATGAGTAAAGCTTGAATAGAAGGCCCAGCTGCGCATAGTCGATGACTTGGTTGCCTCGAAGATATAGGAGTGTATCGTTGAAATTGGCCAATGCCTCTTCGAAGTCGCCAAGCAAGAAGTTGGAAACACCCTGTTGGAAGTATGCGACAGCTAGGTACTGATCAAGACGGATCGCTCGTTGATAGCACTCGACCTGATTGAAGAGTATAAGTAAGCTTAGGTCCGTGTAACAAGAAAGAGTATGTTCCGCGACTTACAGCTTGCTCGTGTTGACCCAGTGTCGCATGAATAACGCCCATGTTGAAGAGGATCTTGGAAGTGTCGGCAATCTTTTCGAACTCCTGCAATGCAGCATCGAACTCGCTATTGTCATACTGCGCCAGGGCAGAGACCCAAGTCTCTATTTCCTATAGCCATCATGACGCGTGAGCTTTGTGAACCAGATGGGATGGAAGGAGGCGATATGGAACGAAAAGGTGTACTGACCTGTTTTAGCGACATGTTGAGGTGTTGATTAAAGGTGCGTGATGTCGGGTTGACACCGGGCTCGGAGCAGCGGGAGATGCGAAAACAGAGAAAGGAACACCTGGAAGCCCTTCTGGGAAACAAGTCGCGAGAATCTTAAAACACTTTTGGCCCACGCGGACCCGAAGCAATGGAGAAATAGGAGGTGGTGTATCGGGACGACTCAAGAGTAACAGCGAAACATGCAGAGGGGTTGAGCGTGGCCAGGCCTGTTGTCTTGTATAAGTGGGCGGCAGATTGGGCAGGCCACTGTACGGGACCTGGGGGACCAGTAGCGAGTGGGAGCAGGGTGGCAGCAAGGGCGGCAACAGGGGTGCTCGCTCTTCCTTGGCTGGTCGAGTCAGCGGCAGGATGGCACCGCTTCGACCGCTCCGCACACTTGTAATTTTTTGCACCGCTAGCAGCTCTCTTCACGGGTCTGGCTGTGCTTGGTCTGCAGGTGCTGAGCCTGGCTTGCCTGGCTGGTCTTGTTGAGGTGGGCTGGTCGGCCTGGGCAGAAACGGCGAGATCCCCGCGCCTCGTTCGTGGGCCCAAAAGCTCCCCTACAACTTCTCAGTGGAGTCCGATGCTCCGTTCGTGGGACCGTAGGAACGTGGGACGGACGATAGCTGCTATAAAAACGCTGACCACCGACCTGATGATGTTGCTGATGCTGTGATCTGAACTTTCGAGATTCTCGCACAATGGTATTGTCCGTCTTTGGTCTTTGCTGTTGGACCCCACGACGCAGGTCCAGGTGATGATGTTCAGGTACCAGCGGGTAGAGGCCGGCGGGAGCAATATCGAATTGCAGGATGCAGACGATGACAGCAGGAAAGGTAACCTGTACTCTGTAGTCTCTGGACCCTGACAGGAACTGAACAGTTGGTATAGGTTGTCTAGTGGTATGTAACTGGGGTACCAATTGATGATCCAGCAATACCAATCCAGATAGATACCGGCTTATACAGATGCCAGATGCAGTCAACGAAGATCAAAACCAGCCAACAGGCGCCCGGTCCAGCTCCTCGGAAATTGTCCTTGAGATCGTGGGGAAGGATTGGGATCAGCCCGAAGAGTGAATGTCTCTGATCGACTCAAAGGCAGGCGGCTATCAGTTGCCAATTAGGAATAGTGCAAATGTAGAAGGAATGGATGCAAGTTGCTGGCTGTGTGGTCTGGGATGACAGAAAGGACAGGCTTATGGCGGTCGATCGTGACCGGAACAATGGAAATGAGAGAATATCGTCAAGTGACAAAGAAAAGAGGCCGTGTAGCCAAGGTATCTTGCGAATCGGCAGAGGGAATTGTTGGTGTTTGTGGTGGAGAAGAGCGAGGGTGATGAGATCGGAGCGTCGAGATGTCAAAGCAGTCAAAGTTTACCTAGGCGGCAGTAAACAGTGGACATGTGGACAGAGGCAGTTGTGGGGGCGTGTCTGGGGTGAGTTTGGGCGATCATGGGTGAGTGGACCGCGCTTGCCGGGTTGCCAAAACACTGATGACGACGCTAGGGCAAGAGCCTCTGAGCCATTTGTGGTCCATGCTCACAGGGGCAACCCGGCCAAGACAGGACAACTGGAAGACAACTGCAACACTTGTGCAAATTTCAACGTTGCAACTGAATCTCCGGCTTGGGACTCTTTCTCCATGACGATGGTATGGGAGCCGAGATCAAAGAGGCGTAAACGAGGAGACAAAGTTTAGAAACACGGACGGGACCCAAGAGGCCAATGTCGGCTGCAAAGGGATTGAGCATGGATGGCCCGTTGATGCAAAGTATCTTGTTGGTGTCAGAGACATGCAAAAGTGACACTTCCAGGGGCTTCCAAGTTTGAACCTCTCTCCATCTTCACTCGGCCTCTTGTCTACCGAAACGAGGGCTCTCCTGGCTTCTCTTATGTTGCCGAGCATTGGCAGTACTGGCAGTATCGTGAATGTGATGTCAAGGAAACAAATTGTACGTTTAAATGGCTCTACCATCGAATGTTTTCCAAGACTGGGTCGGCCCACCACCATGATAAGCTTCTGGTTCCCGTCACATGTATAGCCACGATTAGCCTATGAAAGGCGCGGGAAAACAATGGCATTTTATATGGCCGGGACAGAGACGGAGTTAATGGGACCACTGCTCAGACTGCAGAGAACTGGACGTCAAGAAGGGAACAGGCTGATGTGATGAGATTGCCTGCTGCGGCATCCATGGTAGTAGTCCCAGGGCAAAAATAGTGCACACGTGTAGAGCTTGCAGAGTAGCATTTCACCATTTGGACGGGAGCTTCGTGGGTTCCGATGAGCGATGAGTTCTTCCAGCAGTTTCCCAAACCGTAAACTTTCTATGTCTTGGCTCAGATCGTTTTCCACTCTGGAGGTGAGCCGGTTCATGGTCCATGTCTTTCTCTTATGTCCGCTTTTCGAGTTGTGTGCATGAATGTCAAAGAGTGAGACTTTTGAGTTGACAGCTCGAAGGGGGGGAAGGGGTTCGTTCGGTGCAATGCGGTCGGTGGACGGACGTGCACCACTGTCACAGAACTGTTGAACCCTTGCGAATCACGACCCACCTCGCTCATGCAAGATGGAATCCACACGACCATCCCACTCACTGATTGGTTCAATCGAAACATTAGATCGGTCTTGGCAACTGGTTCCTGGCGCGTATTTCCAACTTCGTCCCTTCCCGTTCAGACGGAATTCCGGACTCGCACCTCCAACCTTTTCTCGACCCTCATCGTCATTGTGGCTGCCGGGTTACCACGACAACTTGAAGCTATTCCACTGATACCACGTGGATGACCATACCGTATTTCTTGCGGAGAATTCATCTCTCAACACCAAGAAGCTTATCCCGGTCTTTTATCGTGGTCTCGGGCTTGTCCCGAGGCACGGACAGCCAGGACGTTTCCCATGGCCTTCAGGAGCAATGCGAGCATCTCGAAGCTTCACATCGCCAAATTCTTGGAACATGCCTCCTGGGTGCTATCTAAGCGCCATCATTTCTCACCGAGACGAACCGTCTCAACCCACTCATCGCCAGCGAGTCGATATATTGGTTAAATGCATTGTCAATGCTCTGTGACAGTGACAGTGACTATGTCTGGACTCTGCAGACACGGCAACAACAATGATAGAGGTCCCTCAGCTGTATGTGTGTCAAGCTTCTCCTATGATGGCCTGTGGTTGCCAATATCACAACCATCAAGATGACACACAAACACTGGACCATGCCGGCTAGAGTCGTTCGTCTTGTCAAATACAAGGTGAGCAGAGACAAGAACAAAACGGGTTGAGCCCAAAACAAGATGCTGGATCATTCCACTGCCTCGGATTCGGATTGAATATGGTAACTCACTGGCCTGGCACTCGAGACAAATGGGCCATAGGGTGAGACCACCAGTCAACCCTACCAATTATCAGGCATCACAGCCGACTTCTCTCTCGAACACTGCCTGTGTATCTTCTCCAATCTTCCCTCTCCCGTCAGTTCAACCTGTTGATCTTTACTTCAGTTCGCTGCTCAACCAGGTCTCTTCTGTGGCCTCAAACAGCCCCGGCGCTTATACCTGTTTATGAGGCTGTCTTAGCTGCATTCGCAAATTCTTGAATGCCAACAACGGCGCCGCAACGGCGCCGCAACGGCGCAGCAAGCGTGGAATGTCAAAAGAATCTTCGGGCACCGCGATGTTACCAAAGAAAAAACATGGTTCGGCACCGTCCGGGCATCGATCGACCATCCAGCCGGGCCTTCAACGGGCCAGACCTAACTCAGGTAGGCAAGGGGTAAAGGCTGGCGCTATTCTCCTGCATGCTCAAGCTGTTTCGCACTGGAACCCTAAAGAATCCCATCGCGTAGCACGGAAATTCGGAATATCAAAATGACGAGCTGCAAATCCGGGGATACCTAACCCCGGGGCTGTTCAACATGATACTCTGCGGGGGACAGCTTGGAAGTCATTGACCAGCTTGACTAAATCCGTCAACAGGGTATATACACTACAGACTAGCGCTGGACACTCTGATTGTCTTTCACGTCTTGTGTCCAACACCCATATGCATCCGGAGAAGACATTGATCACTCTGTTAGGCTAGAGGTTGAATTTGGCATAACACTAGACCAAGTTACTTGTCTCACCGCCCGGATTTTGGTCACTGGATGACACTCGTTCCGTTCTACTTCCGGTTTGTGATGCGTGGGGTCATTTCCCCATAAGACAAAGTCGCCATCGACGAGTGTTTCTCCTACCTCTACCCGCATAACTCTAACACAAGAAAACACCAAGACTTCTGCACTAGTACTTCTCTACCCGTCAACAACACCTAAGAAAAGCCAAAACACCCGAAACCCTTTACTTCATCCCATTAGAGATGCAAAGAGAACCAGAAAGACACATGGGATTTGCAATGGGGATGCGATTTACCCAACCATCCCCCACCGCGAATCCCACATTCCTACGGTTCTTTGGTTGTATACTACCTTATTGTCAATCAAGGTGGTAAAGCTACCGAGCAGACAACCACTTCCGTGTCTCGGGCCGGTTACACACAAAACCCATTGTTTCACTAACTTCAATGGGTGTCAAGCAAAGACACTCGAATTATTATGCCGAAGAGATGCAACAGGTTGGTTTTGACTTGTGTCCGGTGAAAATTCTCTAATTTTTGAAAACGACGAAGTTTGTGTGATAGACTTGATCGCCGAATCACATTCATCCGTTGTATTGGAATCTGTGATGGGAGTTAACCCTCTGTTTAAACCGACCTGCTTCGTCATAATTGCTTTCACATATTGGCAGCTACCTCTATTGAACGCTGTACCATCTGAACGCCATAAAATATTCATTTCACATCATATCTTACAAGTTGCCTGCCCGCACGTGCTAACTCGATCTTTCTTGAACCGTTATACATATTCCCATTTTTTACACCTTTCCACCTCTTACCCGTCACCCATCCATCACCCATATTGTACATCTAGCAAAATGACCTCATCACATCATACACATCTCGCATGGTAATCACAGCATCCCCTTCTTAACCTCATCCTTCCTCTCCTCCCACAGCGTCTTCCCCGTGCACGAACACACCGTCTTATCATTATCCCACACGCCCGCGCTCCTTGCAATCACGCCCACCACCGTATTCTCATCATTCTCCAACGCACGTCCCGCGCTCTCGTCCACCGACACCGGCGCGACAGCAAACGCATGCCCAATCACCTCCCAGATCTGGAACGGGTGGCTAAGGAACACGCTCCCGTGTCCGTCCTTGTTGATCTCCACCGTTCCCAACACGCCACGCGGGGCATTGGGATCAGAAACCTGCGCCTTGGTGTCGGCAGTCAGCGTAGCAGCGCCGGACCACACCGGGCCGGCCGACTCGACGCCCCGCGCGAGATC